>JAJONR010013466.1:0-13366 GCA_029582245.1 Solanum etuberosum
ATCTCAATTGGGGATTTCTAACTTTGAAAATTGGAGAAGTTGGGAACTCCATGGAGGAAAGGTCTCCATGGATGAAAACCACCATACCTCAATGCCAATTGCTTAACTTCAATGGTGGAATTGAAGACTTGACTTGAAATCCTAGGTTGAACCCTTTTACTTCAGGCTTTCTAGAGAGAGAAATATTATGGAGAGGAAGACTTGTTCTTCTTTTGTAAATTTGAGAGAATGATTTCAATTGAGATATCTTGGGGTTAAAAACACTTACATATGGGTTTTGGTGTTGGGTAAAACAATATAGTATTAGCGTAGAATAATTAGGAAAAAACTTAAAAGCCCCTGAGAAAATAACTGCCGACCCAGTCGACGGTGGAACCTATAGTCCGTGGGTCTACCTATGGACCGTCCTGTCCCTCTGTCGATTGGTTCAGAAGCTAAAGTTTTTGGACCTTAAAAGATGGGACCCACCCACGGGCCATGGTCCAACCGACGCGCCGTGGGTCCCAACCGTGGTCCTCAACTTCCGACCTAAAAATCTCTCTAAGTATGGGACTCACCTACAAAACCTATTTACGGTTCGTGCATTGAACGACGGTCCGTCCTGGTGAACTGTTGAAAAGTACAGAAAACTTGACATTTTAGAAAAACTGACTGGCCAATCAACGGACCTGACCTACGGTCCGTGGGTCGTTCCACGGGCCGTGGATGGCACAGTAGGAGCTAGCACCAGATTTCTGAAAACTAAATTTTCCTATCTTTTCAAATCTGAGGTGTTACATCTTGCAATCTTGATACTTGGCTAATTTGTTTGACCGCAAATTTCTTATCCTAGTTAGATGCTAGGATTGGTTGTCTTGAATTGATTTTGTATCCCTTGAATAATGACTTTCCTTCCTTGCGTTACTACAGTGATTACATATCATTTATTTCCTTCTTGATAATGCTTGGGTGTTGTATGCTTGACGTCTTTCTTTTTTGAATTCTTTTCCCGTAATTGATCATATACTTGTTCAGTGTTTCATTATCAAAAGCAATCGATTTTATGAGGCTATCAGTTATATGGGTAGTTATAGGGCCAAAATGGCGTAGTTTAGGGGTTAATTGGGTAGGAAAACACCAAAAGACCCTTAGTTAAAACTGTCGGGCAGGGTCTATGATTTGGACCTACAGTTCATAGGTCTTTCGACGGGCCATCCTGGTCAACCATAGAACTAGGGCTTAAAAATCCATTCAACTTCCATGAACCATTCTACGGGTTGTCGTTCATCTTACGATCCGTAGAACCCAACTTTGAGTTCAAAATTTTCCCAAGTGTGGATCACTTCTATGAGCACCTTCTACGACCCCTAGAACTTTCTATGACCCGTCAAACCCTATTGTAGACCTGAGGTCTCAAACAACTTCTCTGAACCATCTCTACGGATCAATCCTACGACTCTTCTTGTTCACTCGTAGGTCAAACAACATAGACTTAAAATTTCTGAAAACTCATACCACTCCTCCTACTGCCTTTATATGGCCCGTAGGACTTCCTACGGTCCGTAGATGGCTTGCGTAGGACACTGCCTCAGCAAAATTTTCTACAACTTTACCTTTCTAATTTGACTTCCAATTTCCGAGCTGTTACAATTACCTAGTAAGGGAGTGGTCATATTTTGCCAGTAGTTATATCTCGATGAAGAACTTGCACCTCAGAGAGCTGACCAACAGCGTGCCTCACCTCACCAGACTCCTTCAACGATTTAATAATTTTACATTTATAACATCTGGTCTAGATTAATTCCTTGCAATCAAGGTCCATATTGCAGCTTTTTTGGGCCCTATTGATTGCAGAGCACAAGTTTACATATTCTACACATTTTATGGGTGCTAAAGCTTACACTAAAGTTACGTTTGGAAAGAGCTTCTTTGCACTTGAGGGATTTGGTAATGAAACCATGTTTTATGTTGTTTCTAGGTTGGTGATTTTTGCAAGAATTATACAAGATAACGTACTATGTTTTGCCAACATTGCACAGTTTCTCTTGGCTACAATTAGTGGGGAGTGTGCTACTAACATTGTTCTTAACTCAAACCTTAAAGACAAGGTTCTTATTGAGAACAGGAGTATTGTTATGAACTAGCCTCAACCTAATGTCGATATCTACATGGATGTCACACAACTAGTTATTGGGATGGTAAAAATCAACAGAACTTTAAGTCTTTCACAAAGGTTGATTTGGGACCTAGGCCCAATTAATAACTACCTTAAAGGACGACGGATGAGAAAGAACGATTTATGTAGATTGTTGTGAAAATTTTCTAGTTCCCTCATCCCCTTTCTCTGAGTTAGGCTTTTCATCCCCTTTCTCCTATCTGTGTTCTTCAATTCCCTTTTTAGTTCTTAAATTCATTTGTAATTCCAACTACGAGTTAGTGAAATATATTAATCGGTTGGTTAAATTTGAATTATGTTGGTCTAGTTATTGAGTTTGTTACAACTTACAAATTCCTTTAATATTAGGATCATAATTTTAATTGACTGTTTTAATTGATTACAAAATCTACAAGAGATGTCTTTTATGATTAAAGTGATAAAAGTTACAATCTTTATTGTATTTTTTGTGTAATTTGACCCCATATTTATTAAGTTATATATTTGGTAAAACAATCACTTTTTATCAATATTAAAATGTATTTGGGCTTATCATAATGGAATAGCAATTTTGTGAATTCATAAAGCTTCAAATAAAGGTTATTTAAGACATGACACTGATTGAAGGAATATTTCCGTAATTGAACACCTTAATAAGGGTTAAGGTGTAAATAAAGTATTGGACTACTCAATCAATTATGCGGAGATTTATGTAATTATGATCTTACCGTATTTGTAAATTATAAAGAATGATTTGAATGTATTAAGAAGTTTCTTATGCTAATTGACTTGTATGTTTAAAATTCACTTGGAATAACTCATACACTTGATGAGAATTGTGTTGCATGAATTTTCGTTGCACCATGTATATGTTATATCATGTGAACACGTGATTTTTTTTTTTTTTTTTAATGTGAGAATTCATAGGCTTATTTCGTGTTGATTTAGATGGTTTGAGCCTAATGGATCTACTTCTGGCCGGAATGATAGTAATTTTGTTTTGCTAGATTGGTTAATATGATTAATAGAAAGTTCAGATTTGATTCTGTGATGGTATATAGACAAGGATCAACTACCTAATTACACAAATATTTTTATCATAAATACTAATCTACTCTACAGTTTGAAATAATTATATATTATTTTACTAATTAATAGTTTCGTACTAGATTTCAAGTCAGATACAACACTTCTTCAATTTTCAATTCAGATACATATATCAAAGGTACTAGATACTGCATCTTTCATATTAGATACATTCTAAAATACAAATACATAGGGAAAAGCAAGTGATATAGGAGAGAGGCGGACAAGAGGGAGTTATTGTATCTCAGATACAATGTATCTAAACTAAATTATACCTAATCTGATCCACATGTATTCGAGATACATGTATCCAGATACATGTATCTTGCAAAATAAATGTGGTACAAAAGGTAATTTCAAAAACTAAAATGAAGACATGTAATTATGCCCTAAACTAGTGGACTTGTTTTGTTTTGCTCTATAGACAATGCAGTGGTCCTCCTTGGGTCTCTGTCTTGGATGCCCCTGTTGGAGTTAGTGTGTACGTAGGATTTGAATTTGATATGGTCATTGCATTACATTGCATCTTTATCTGGTCTTCTTGAATTTGATTGAGCTTATATTGATATGTGATCACGCTCAAATCCCTCCTCAAAACAAATTAAAGGAATTAGCAGTCGTTGTCAATAAAATCACCTAACTAAAAGTCGGGGTCGAATCCCATAGGGAATGGTCTAAGGTTAAGAATTTGATTGTAGAATTAAAGTGCAATTAATTTCAATTGAAGTTGAGTAAATCAATTAAGTGGAAAAGTCCACTAACTTTAATAACAACAAATCAATCACCAAGAGATCAATACAACAATATTCAACAATTCACGAAATTAACTAATTCAAGGGGTGTGGGGGTCAAGTGTTAATTCCAATTCAGAGATTGATAGAATTACTTGTTACAACCAATCAATCACAAATAAGCAAAGTCATCTTCAATGACCCTAATCATCTTTCGATCTCAAAGCATCCTTGCATAGAATCATCTTCCGGTCTCATCTAATTGCCATTCAAAACAACCTAATACTTTAGACCCGCAATTAATTATCTTAAATTACAGCTATTAATCAGATGGCCCACTTATGATGGTCTCTTTCAAGCCCCTTCACAAGATCAAAAGTATAATTGAGTTGGCCACCTCAATTAGTAAATTAGTCACTTGGTCATCAGTTAAATCTTGATTGATGGTTAGAAAACAGAGTAATTCAATGAATCCACTAGAGTAAATCAACACCCAACCCCATAATCACACCCAAGAGATTGGAGTTTTAGTCACCCATCACAAAAAATAAATAGATTATACCTTCCTTGAAAGCAGTCATGGGTAAAGAAAAATTAAGCAATTAAGGATAAACCCACTTTAGATTCAACTTCAATTCTCCAAAATTAAGTTTAAAAAATTGAGATCTACTAGACAAAAGTGTTCTCCTTCAATGGGAATTGTTTCTCTCTCTAAAATATTCAGAGATTATTCTCTAAATTTTTCTACCCTCTTTCTCTCTCCTCTAGTCTATTTATAGTTTCCCAAATTTTCATCCAAAAGTGAGTTCCGTGTCCCTTTCAGCGACATCACTTCAGTTCGTCGATGGCATTCGATGAATCACCCTTTCTCCCTAGGTTCACCTTTTTCTCATTTTAGGCTTCAGGTGTTTGGGGCTCATTAGGCGATCCCGTCTGAGCTCACTTTTGTCAATTGGGTGAGTCACCTTTTTCTCATTTTAGGCTTCAGGTGTTTGGGGCTCATTAGGAGATCCTGTCTGAGCTCACTTTTGTCAATTGGGTGAGTCACCAATTTCCCCTTCATATCGCCTCTAAGGTCATCAATTTTACTTTCGACATTGTCAACTTTGGCGGCGTTCACTCACCTCACCTTATGTCATTCGGCAGATTGCCTTTCTTGCTTATCCTTGTTGATTGGTCTTGAGGATTGACTCAACATTCTGTCATTTTTGGCGCTCTCAGGTGACTTTGGCGATTCTTCCTTCTCAGTTGGTGAACTAGAGTGCTTAATTTGCGCTTCTTATTTTGTTTTTGGCCATTCTTTCAAGCTTTAGTCCATGCCTTGTCTAATTTCCTTCATAGCCGCAAATCATCAATATTTGATTAGAAAAGGACAAAGTTAGGCATTGAGGACACCAATTATTGAGCTAAATGGGCCTTAAATGAGTGCAAATATACCACTCATCAATACCCCCAACTTAAACTTTACCTTGTCCTAAAGTAAATCAAGAGCACAATAAGCTTAATAAGGGTGTCTACAATAGTACTCAATGAGAGTTAACATGCAAGCATCAGGACAAGACTACTCTCCATAGTATGTTATCCTAAATCATGATTAAAAAGCTTCAAATGATGACTAGCTAGTCTCAACACAAGCTCAAGCTCTCTTTAGCTTCTTGTCTAATGCAAGAACATGTTTCAACAAATACATTCAAGTGCCCTCAGTTCAAGAATGATTCCATTCTCTCACAAAGAAAATCAACAAAGGTAATAGGAAACAATGCAACTCTCACTCTCTCAAAAGAGAAATACATGCAAGCTTTGTCCCATAGGTTTCTCTCTAAAATTTTCAGAATTTTTTCACCAAATTTTTCTTCCCTATTTCTCTCTCCTCTAGGCTATTTATAGTTTCCCAAAATTTCATCCAAAAGTGAGTTACATGTCCCTTTCGGTGATATTAGTTCAGTTCACCGATGGCATTCGGCGAATTACCCATTCTCCTCAGGTTCGCCTTTTTCTCATTTCAGGCATGGGGCTCATTATGCGATCCCGTTTGAGCTCGCTTTTGTTAATTTCGCAGGTTGCCGATTTCCTCTTCATATCGCCTTTAAGTTATAAATTTTACTATCATCTTTGGCGGTGTCCACTCACCTCGCCTTATGTGATTCGTTGAATCACCTTTCTTTCTTATCCTCGTTGATTGGTCTTGAGGATTGACTCAATGATCTGTCATTTCTGGCTCTCTCAGATGACTTCAGCGATTCATCTATCTCATTTGGCGAACTACAATGCTTATTTTGCACTTCTCGTTGTGTTTTTGGCCATTCTTTCAAGCTTTAGTCCATGTCTTGTCCAATTGCCTTAATAGCTGCTAATCATCAATATTTGATTAGAAAGAACAAAGTTAGGCATTGAGGACACCAATTATTGAGCTAAATGGACCTTAAATGAGTGCAAATATACCACTCATCAATACACTCAACTTAAACTTTTGCTTGTCCTCAAGTAAATCAAGAATACAATAAGTTCCATACGGGTGTCTACAACAGTACTCAATGAGATTTAACATGCAAGCGTCATGGCATGACTACTCTCAATAGTTTGTTACCCTAAATCCTAATAAAAAAGTTTCAAATGATGACTAGCTAGTCTCAACACAAGCTCAAGGTCACTTTAGATTATTGTCTAATGAAACAACATGTTTCAACAAATGCATTCAATTGCCCTCACATCAAGAATGACTCCATTCTCTCACAAAGCAAATCAACAAAGGTAAATAGGAATTAATGCAACTCTCACTCTCTCAAAAGAGAAATACATGCAAGCGTTGTCCCATAGGTTTGACCATGTTTTCCAATCATTACACAATCTAGTCCATGAAAGATCACAAGGGTCTTTTAGGCATGTAATGGGGATGAGGGTTAAGGCATGGTTAATTTGGCTAGGTGATTTTACCTTTCCAAAGCATTGTTGAAATCATCATCACCTCTTCTCAAGTTATTTTTCTTACTTTTCATTTGAGAACTCAAATCTTGAATTTCCACTAAATTTATTTGGAACTCCCCGTTATCTCATTCACTTCTCTTTTTCATTTTCATTTTCTCAAGCTATTCCCATCAAATCAATTACAAATACACACACATTTTAAGGAGGGTTCCTTCTTTTTGTAAAACTTTCAGATTTGAGTCTCATTTTTTCTTTCTTGGCCCTTCACTTGACTGTCATTCATCCATCTTTTCCACACCCTCAACTTAGGCTTTTGGCTTAATTTTTCTATTCAAACATCAAAATGCTTCAAAAAGGGTATTAGGTGAGAAGGTAGGGATAATTTAGTTCAAGAGGTCTTCTTTTGGTTGACAACAAATGAATTAGGCTCAAATGGTGCATAAAATGGTTTCACACCTTCACAAGGTAGTCACAAATGGTTTATTAAAAATTTTGTTCCCTCATTGAATTTTTGCCCAAGATCATGTCTCGCATTCACCAAGATTCACATAATTGGATCAACAAGAAAAATTCTACGACTCCGCATGCATGCTTTAGAGTAAAAACTCACCACACATGGAGCTTCAAAATACACTCATTTAGCACATCCCAAAAAGATCAAAAGTGTACGTGCGATGTTCATTGTAAGTCTCACATCGAAACATAGCTAGTCAACAAATGCTTCAAAGGGATCATTCAAAAGTTTAACCACATCCATCTCATTCTCGCAACACCAACCCTACGCATCATGCTCATCATGAGTACTATTTAAGACATATTGATATTGAATAAAATAGATTCTCAAATTGTTATCAATGAAACCATCAAGCATTACACGATCTGATCTCATGGAGGAGAGGTTGTTGCAAACTCAAAGGAGAGTGGAATAGAAGTAAAGAAACACATAATTTCCCTAAAAGAGCACTCTAATATATAAACAACTATAAAACCACAAAGATAAAAGGAGAATATTAGCACGGAGGTCCTCACCCCACCAAAAAGAAAATAGTTGTGTCCTCAATGCGTAGAATTGGTATAAATAGAGAAAATATAAAAGCACTCACTGATTAAGCACCGCGAAAAGCTTAATTTCATAATTGTAGTATAGTGGTAAGTATTCCCGCTTGTCACACGGGTTATCCGGGTTCCATCCCTGGCAGCAACACCATTTTTGATAACGCTCAAATCACTCCTCAAAATGAATTAAGGGAATGAGCGGCCGTTGTCAATAAAATTATCCAACTAAGAGTTGGGGTCGAATCCCACAGGATAATTTAACTATAGAATTAGAGTGTAATTAATTTCAATTGAAGTTAAGTACATCAAGTAAGTGGAAAATTCCACCAACTTTAATAACAACGAATCAATCACCAAGAGATCAATACAAAAGTATTCAACAATTCACGAAATTATCTAACTCAAAGGGTGCGGGGGTCAAGTGTTGATTCCAATTCAGGGATTGATCGAATTACTTGTTACAACCAATCAATCACAAATAAGCTAAGTCATCTTCAATGACGCTAATCATCTTTCGATCTCAAATCATCCTTGCATAGAATCACTTTTCAGTCTCATTTAATTGCCAGTCAAAACAACCTAATACTTTAGACCTGAAATTAATTATCTTAAATTACAACTATTGATCAGCGGATCCACATATGATGGTCTCTTTCAAGCACCTTCACAATATCAAAAGTAGAATTGAGTTGGTCATCTCAATTCATAAATTAGTCACGTGGAAATTAGTCAAATTTGTGATTGATGATCATAAAAAAGAGTAACTCAATGAACCCACTAGAGTAAATCAACACTCAACCCCATAATCACACCCCTACGAGATTGGGGTTTTAGCCACCCATCACAAAAAGTAAATAGATTATACCATCCGTGAAAGCAATCATGATTAATGTGAAATTAAGCAATGAAGGATAAACCCATTTTGGATTCACTTCAATTATAAAAAATTAAGTTTACAAAATTTAGATCTACTAAAACAAAAGTGTTCTCCTTCAATGGGAATTGTTTCTCTCTCTAAAATGTTAAGAAATTTTTCTACCCTCTTTCTCTCTCCTCTGGCCTATTTATAATTACTTAAAATTTTATCCAAAAGTGAGTTATGTGTCCCTTTCGGCGACATTAGTTCAGTTCGCCAATGGAATTTGGTGAATCATCTTTTCTCCTCAGGTTCACATTTTTCTTATTTCAGGCTTCAGGTGTTTGGGGCTCATTAGGCAATCCTGTCTGAGGTCTCTTTTGTCAATTTGGTGAGTCACTGATTTCCTCTTCATCCCCTTTTAAGTCATCAATTTTACTGACAATACTGTCAACTTCGGCGGCGTCCACTAACCTCGCCTTATGTCATTCGGAGGATTGTCTTTCTTGCTTATCCTTGTTTATTGGTCTTGAAAATTGACTCAATGTTATGTCATTTTGGGCAATCTCAAATGACTTCGGAGATTCGTCCTTCTCATTTGGTGAACTACAGTGCTTAGTTTGCACTTCTCGTTGTGTTTTTGGCATTTCTTTCAAGCTTTAGTCCATTCCTTGTCCAATTGCCTTCATAGCTGCAAATCATCAATATTTGATTAGAAAAGGACAAAGTAAGGCATTGAGGGCACCAATTATTGAGCTAAATGGACCTTAAATGAGGGAAGATATACTACTCATCAATACCTCCAACTTAAACTTTTGCTTGTCGTCAAGTAAATCAATAACATAATAAGCTCAATAAGGGTGTCTACAACAGTACTCAAGGAGAGTTAACATGCAAGCATCATGGAAAGACTACTCTCAATAGTATGTTACGCTAAATCATGATAAAAAAACTTCAAATGATGACTAGCTAGTCTCAACACAAGCTCAAGCTCTCTTTAACTTCTAGTCTAATGCAAAAACATGTTTCAACACATGCATTCAATTGGCCTCACATCAAGAAAAATTCCATTCTCTCACAAAGAAAATCAACAAAGGTAATAGGAATCAATGCAACTCTCACTCTCTCAAAAGAGAAATACATGCAAGCTTCGTCCCATAGGTTTGCCCATGTTTTCCAATCATTACACAATCTAGTTCATGCAAGATCACAAGGGTCTTTTAGGCTTGTAATGGGGCTGAGGGTTAAGGCATGGTCAATTTGGATTGGTGACTTTACCTTCCCAAAGCATTGTTGCAATCATCATCATCTTTTCTCATATTCTTTTTCTTCCTTTTCATTTGAGAACTCAAATCTTGACTTTCCACTCAATTTATTTGGAACTCCCCGTTATCTCATTCACTTCTGTTTTTCATTTTCATTTTTTCAAGCTATTCCCATCAAATTAATTACAAATACACACACATTTTAAGGAGGGGTTCCTTCTTTTTCTAAAACTTTCAGATTTGAGTCTCATTTCTTCTTTCTTGGCCCTTCACTTGGCTTTCATTCATATTTCTTTTCCATACCCCCAACTTATGATTTTTGCCTAAGTTGTCTATTCAAACATCACAATGCTTCAAAAAAGATATTAGGTGAGAAGGAAGGGACAATTTGGTTCAAGAGGTCTTCTTTTGGTTGACAACAAATGGATTAGGCTCAAATGGTGCAAAAATGGTTTCACACCCTCACAAGGTAGTCACAAATGGTTTATTAAAAAATTGGTTCCCTCATTGAATTTTTTCCCATGATCATGTCTCGCATTCACCAAGATTCACATAATTGGACCAACAATGCAAATTCTACGACTCAGCATGCATGCTTTCAAGTAAGAACTCACTACACATGGAACTTCAAAATACACTCACTTAGCACATCCCAAAAAAATTAAAAGCGTACGTGCGATGTTTATTGTAAGGCTCACATCGAAACACAGCTAGTCAACAAATGATTCAAAGGGATTATTCAAAAGTGTAACCACATCCATTTCATTCTCGCAACACCAACACTACACATCATGCTCATCATGAGTACTAATGAGTCGGGAATTTTGACTCATTTAGGGCTTGTTATTTAATGAATTAGTGTCCTCAAGGCCTATTTTGTGTTCATAACTAATGTTAAATTACTTATGTGCAGCCATGAAGGCTTAAGATTAAGGAAAGGACAATACATTGCAAAAAGAAGCTAAAAAGTTGGAAAAGTTGAAGAAAAGTAAGGCTGGAGCTTGCAAAAGTCACTCGGTGATTCGCCGAGTGAGCATCTAGGGGTACCCCCTAGATGTAACATGGTGTACAAGACCTCGAGAGGCCTCATACAAGCAACTTAGCTTTCATAGTCAAGATAATAGAAATCGATAAGATTTAAAACATTATTTCAACATAACTAAAGTTTTAAAAGCAAAGCGGAAGTATCAAACACTTGTCTCAAAAACCATCTAATACAATAAAATCTCAAGACGTAGCCCGTACATCAATGTTCAAAACTCAAATGAAAAGAACATAAGGAAAGTAGTGGCCAATCCTCGGATAAATGAGGACTCACCAATCTTCAACTCTTTTTCTACTATAGATCCTAGCCACGAAGATGAGAATCGACAACGCCGGACCCTACATTTGGATAAGAAATGTAGGCAAGAGTATGCGTTAGTACAAATATGCACTAAATATGATAGCATGCATAAACATAACATAAGAATTTGACAACATGAGTCATAAGGCATAATCAATGCACATAATAGATCATTTCCACATGTAAGTAGTACTTCTTGAAGTAACCTTAATTCATCCTTAGTCAAGACATGGGTAACCGCCTCCAGTCTTACTCATCATGGAAAGCAAACTCAAGAAACAACCCAAGCTCATCATTTATCATAACACATCATAGCTTATATTTTGAGGACATGGGGAATCGCCTCTTGCCTTTTTGTAAAGGATCATGGGTAATAGCCTCTTGCCCTTTCAATTTGGGATCATGGATAATCGCCTCTAGTCCTACTCTAAAGAATATGGGTAATCACCTCTTATCCTTCTCATTTAGAGGTTATGGGTAATCTCCTCTTGCCTCATCATATTCATAGTTCCTTAGCTTAGATTAATTTTAGGTGAGAAATCCCTTCAACCTAGAATTATTCAATGTGAGAAACCCTTTCACATTCATACATAAGAAATCATGTGGAAAAATCCCTCCCACAATAATCACATAATTAATCAACAATCAATAACATATGCTTCACTCTCAAACCAATTCTTATCATAAATCATCATATATGCTTCAATCTCTATGCAATTTATATTGTATCTTATTTATCCTATAAGAATACACATAAATCCATAAACACTCTTCTCATAGAGTAAACCCCATTTTTATTCAATTTCTTCTTAGAAAATAGGTTAAGCATGGGTACATGGAAATTCATCATAAAAGCATAGAATCCTCTCAATTCATGCATAATCAATCATAATTCAATCAATTGAATCAACATTCATAAGAACCCATAACTTGGAAGAAAACCCTAACTCAAATTGGGAAATTTCTACTTTTCAATTTGGAGAACTTGGGGGCTTCATGGATGCAAGGTTTTCATGGATGAAAAGCTATCATACCTTGCTATCACAGCCCAAAAGCAATTGAAGAATGGAGGCTTGACCTTGAACCCTAGCTTGAATCTTCTTCTCAAACATCTAGAGTGAGAAATATCTTTGGGAGAGAAAGACCCAACTTTTTTTGGTAAATTTGAAGAGAATGAAGTGAATGAATTAATTTGGGGTTAAATCACTTATATAGGGGTCCTAGGCATAGGCAAAATGACATAGTATTATTTTTAAAGAAATCTGGAAAAGATCCAAAAGCCCCTGAACTTACAGCTAACGAACCCCCCACACGGTGCTCTTCACGAGCCGTCAAGGACCACATGGGCCGTGGTGGCAGCCGTGGTCCTTGACCAGTAGCCTGGAAAACTCACCCAAAAATCCCACTCCCCTCACGACCCACTCCACGAGCTATCTAGTTGCTCGTATGGAGGGTCAGCCTTAGAGTGGCTACTGCCTCCCCCTTTACAGGCATCACTATGCGCCGTGGTGCTCACCAAGATCTATCTTGGTGCTCGTCGGAGGGGAGCCCTCTTTCTCTCAACACTATGAGCCTTCACGAGCTACACCGCACCTTGTGGTGCCCTTCACGGCTCGTCTGGGCCTTCGTGAAGGGTTCCCAGGCTCAGTCTTTTGCTTGTGACCTCTCACTTGGTCCCTTGCTTAGCCTACTAGATTCCGAGGTGTTACATGATTTCCCCATTGGGGACATTCGTCCTCGAATGGTATTCTAAACATCAAATGGAGATAATAATTCTATCCTATCACCCCATCATGCATGAAATCACATAAATGCACATATCCGAGGAGGAAACATCAACTCCAAGCTAAAGCATGCTCAACAAATCATCTCATGAAGTCTATCTGCAACTCATACTCAATGCACATCAACATGAGGAAAATCAATCATATAAACTCATTTTCTTTAAAAATTCAAGTTTTTCATGAA
>JAJONR010013468.1:0-10283 GCA_029582245.1 Solanum etuberosum
ATGTAAAAATTTTAAATTTGAAATATTTTTCAATTTTTTTTTTTTTAAAAAATAATAATTGACAGGGGGGGGGGGGTTGGGTGTAGGGATGGCATAAAAAATGATTATTTTTTTTAAAAATAAAATAAAATTGATGGGGGTGGCGGGGGAGTGGGGGTGGCCTTGTTTGGGGAAGGGGGTAGCGGGAGCCGGGTGGAGTGGCATAATAAATTTTTAAAAATTAAATTTGAAATTTTTTCAAAAGCAAAATTTTTTTGGGAGGTAGGTGGGTAGGGGGTAGGGGTAATAGGGATTGGGTGAGGTAAAAAAATCTTAAAATTTGGAACATTTTTCAAAAAAAATTCTTAAAGTTTTTATTTTTTTGTTTGATTAGGGGGTGGGGGGGGGGGGCTGGTTTGGGGATAGGAATAAAAATATATTTGAAAATTTGATTATTAGTTTTTTGAATAGGGAGGGTCGGGTATGGGGTATGGATATAAGAAAAAAAATTAAAGGATGAAGTAGAGTTTTGGAAAATATTTTCCTTAATTTTGGAAGGGAAGTCATTTTCCTTAAATTTGAGGAAAATGAGTTGATTTGAAAAACACTTTCCGAACATTTTAAGCCAACCAAACATGGAAAAATTGGAAAACATTTTGGAAAATGTTTTCCTCCATACCAAACACACCATATATAATAACTCTATCGGGAAAAAAAAGCTTTACAATAATTATACTCTATTCATATATTTCTCATGTAATTATCTATTCGATTACAGATAACTGCACAATTGCACTACATTTTCTTTCTCATTCTTCCTATTAAGAGTATTCATGCTTTTAATATAATTAATTTATGCGAACATGAGTTGCATAAAACTGATAGAAGTTTTTTTTTTTTGAATTGAAACTACTGAAATTGATAAGTTTTTAACCAAGTATTATTGGGTCGTCACTATTTGTACCCTCCACATCTTCAGGAATCAATTCAGCTGGAAAATCACCTCTGAGAATCTGAACTCTGAATTCAATTTTGCTAGTGCTGCACTCTGACAGTTCAAACACAAGTCCATCCCCTTCCTTCAAATTGTTATCATCCACAAATTTTCTCCATCCAGTGCTAATAAATTTATAAGTAGATCTGGCTCCACCGTAAAACAAATTCCACTTCTTTCGACCACAAGTAAGAATAACAGGGGATCCAGCAAAAGGAAGCTCTTTGTTCATTTTCTTGGGTAAGTACTGTCAAACATTCAAAGAAATTCAGTAATATAAAAACCACGAGTCCAGAAGAACACAAAGCTTCCAACTATATATATATATATATTAAAACCTAAACTTTAAGCGTAAAACCTATGACATCTAATCTTAAAATTCAACACTGTAAATAATTTTTTTTGTGTATTTTTTCACTTGGTGTCCGATACCGAGGAAATGAGATCTCTATAACTTGGACTTTTTTTATTTATTACAAAAATTAACCTTTTTAAATCTTTTATGTTTAAAAAATAAAGACCTCTTATGTATAAAATTGAGAATCTCTCGTAAAAAAGACATACAACTATTAGTTTTTGTAAAGGGCTAGAAAATCATTTCTCCATTCAATACCCATATTCCCACTAAATTGGATCCACCTCAAAAAGTCCCACATTAGTGTAGAAAGTTTCCAAAGACAACATACTCATTATAAAATCTCTGATTAAGGATGATCGTCACTATTACAAAGAATCATCTTTAAGCAAATACTAGAAATGAGATGCTTTATATAGAACGTGGAGGGGAAAATGAGAGTTACCAAACTGTAGGTGGGTTTGACGGCGCTCTTAGTGATAATCATATCAACGTACGGTTTTTCAGAAAGTGGCCAATATTCATCATAATCAATTTCCGAGCTACCAGTGCTTTCCATCATGATGGATTTACCTTTCTAGTTTGAAACACATTCAAAGATCAAAGAAGAATATAAGCTTTTAAATCAACATAAGGTGTCAAAAATCAGAATAAAGAAAAACAGAAAAAGAGAATTTTGTTAAGAATGATTGAAATGTACATTCATGTTGATTGATTAGATGATTGGAGTTCTTGTTATGGTTTGATTCTGTGTACAAAGAGTACACAAAAATCCCAGAACTGTCAAGAGTGGCTAGTTTGAGTTTTGGGAGTAGGGGTAGGGTTCCCAGTGTTTTCGAAAAACAACTCAAGTACTTTCTTTTTGTTAAACACTTATTCCTATTTACTTCTTTATATAATATTATGCATCGTTACAAATAGAGGTGGTCGCATTACTACTAGCACGAGATTATTTTAGCCTACATAATTGTAGACTCAAATTATATAACGACTTGTTAAAACTGGTAAAAGTATTTATTTCTTTGTCTTCTTTTAAAGTTTTAACATAAATAACGTGGGCTTCTGTTTGTTTGTTTCTGGAGTTTTAACACAAATAATGTGAGGTAGTTGCCTGGTTACATAGTTTTTAACACAAATAACATGATTTTTACTTGCTTTTTGAGTTTTTAACACAAATAATGTGGGTCTCTTGAGTTTCAAACACTGATAACGTGGGGTTTCTTTGGCTGCTTTCGATGTTTTAACACAAATAACGTGGGCTCCATATCTTCTTCTGAAGTTCTTAACTCAAATAACGTGACTCTTTGCTTGCTTTTGAAGATTTTAACACAATTAATGTGGGGTGGGGATGGGAGAAAATAGGCAATCATACTTGTTTTGCCCTTCTCATTTTTGTTTTTGATTTTAAATAAAGAACTAAAAAATTTCTTCTTCTTTTTTTGTGATTGGTGGGGTGGGGATGGGATGGGAGAAAATATTTTTGAATAAAGAATTTTAAAAATGGGATTTTTGAACAAGGAAAAAAAACTTTTTCTTTTAATAAGGATCACCAAATTCGAAGAAAATTGCTTTAATGTTACCATTTTAAAGCAACTAAACAGTAGAAAATTCATTAAAAGTCATTGAATTTTTGAAAATAAATTTTAGCTATCTTATCGCAAAAGGCTAAAATCATACAATTTGAGATTTGATCGTAAACATATATAGTTAGTAAAATCATTGAATTTTTTTTTTTTTATCATTTAACTAACTTACTTTTAAGACTTTTTAGATGGACTCAACCCCTATGTCAAGTTCCACTAGGGCGAATGTACGTAATACAAATAGAGCATAGCTTATAAGGGATCCCACATGTATTGAGTAAGATTATCAGTGGTCTGAACCAGTCCAATTTGATAATGTCACATCAAGTTATAACTGATTACCCAAACTAATTGAACTCCCAAATTTTTTTGAAAAGTCGATTTGTAATTTTTTCGGTCACTGGCCAACATTCGATCAATCGATTATATTTTTAAAGTTTTGCCTTTATTTTCCTTTTTAAAAAAAATTTAAACACCCCCCCCCCACCAGTACATTCCTAATCACCCAATTACTTTTTAGATATCTACAAATAACTTCTCCTTCTTCATTTCTTTCCATTTTTGTCTTAAATTACTATCAATCATTAACTCTATTAATTTTTAGTTTTATTATGTTAAACTTTCAAGTTTCAACATTACATGGATAAACCTCCTCTTCCTCGAAGGTGAGCAAAAAAAAGTCTCATGTGACGATATTGTAAGCTATTAAATGAAGATGTAATTCAATGTCTACTTTACAATGAACTGTATAAGTAAAAATTTACATTGAAATATAGCGAGAATATTGTTTTTTGCATAGGCACTAGAGTAGACATAGCCACTTAAATTCAGATGCAGATCTTTCTCAAAATTAAAATTTGAATTTGAATTTTCTCTTGTTTAGTTGCTATAAAAAGGAAACTTTAGATTTGCAAGTTCTTAAAAAATAGAACTTGCAAAATTAATTGTATTGAATATCTTGACGTTTAAGTATTTAAAATAGTTTTAGTTTCTCTTCACGTGCATTGTACGTGTATAGCTAATAATATAATACACATTTTTATAAATAATATCAATATTATTAAATAAAGTACTATTGAGCAAATATATTTACATCCATAAAGAAATAAAGTATAGGTTTTAGTGAATGATTAATGTGAATTGCCAAATGATTACTTGTTTTGTGAGGTCAAAATAATTGAATTTCATCTGAACCTACGAGGATGAATATGTTACACTAACAACCTTAATAAAATAAAGTTCTTATTCTAGTTTGATTCAGTTTACAGAGAGTATCCAAAAATGTATGGACTCCTAATCGTGGATAGTTTGGGGTTTTGGGGGTATGAGTAGGGTTCTGTTTCGAAAAAATAACTTATCAAACAATTACTCCTATTTACTTATTTATATGATATAATAAATCGTGACAAACAGAGATGGCCACATTACTACTATCACGAAATTGTTTTGGCTTAAAGAATTACAAAATCACATTACATGACAACTTTTTGAGCCAAGCAAAAGTAATTCTTTCTTTGTCTTCTTTTGAAATTATTAACACAAATCTGTGGGGTCTCTTTATCTGCTTTTGGAGTTTTTAGCATAAATAACGTGGAGTTTTTGTTTGGTTTCAAAAGTTTTTAAATAACGTATCTTTTAACTTGCTTTCGGAGTTTAAACATATATAACATAGATTTTCTATGTCTGCTTCTGAAGTTTCGAACACTAATAATTTGGGGTCTCTTTGTGTGCTTTCGAAATTTTTAATACAAATAATGTGGGGTCTTTGTTTGCTTATGAAGTTTTAACACAAATAACATGACTTTTTACTTGCTTGCTTTCAGAGTTTCTAACACAAATAATGTCGGTTCTCTTTATCTGCTTTTGGAGTCTCTAATATTGATAATGTGGGGTCTCTTTATCTACTTCTGGAGTTTTTAACAAAAAAACGCTGGGTCTATCCAATTCGGAAAAAAAAGTTGATATTTGTTTAGCTTTTGGTTTGAAGTTTTAATTTTCTACTGTTTAGTCGCTTTAAAATGGAAACATTAAAATTTTCAAGTTTTCTAAAAATAGAATTTGCAAAATTAATTGTATTGAATATCATGACGTTTAAGCATTTAATATAATACTAATTTTTTGCACGTGCGTTGAACGGGTATGACTAATAATGTAATACACAATATTATAAAATAAAATACTTTTGAGTAAATAATTTTATATATATGAAGAAATAAAGTATAAGTTTTAGTGAATGATCATTGTGGATATTGTCGTATTGTTACTTGTTTGTTAAGGTCAAAATGATTGAATTTTATCCGAACCTACAAGGATGAATGTGTTACACTTACACCCTTTGTAAAATGAAATTCTTTTTCTAATTTTATTCAGTTTACTGAAAGTACAGAAAAATTTATGAACTGTCAAAAGTGGATAGGTTGGGTTTTGGGAGTAGGAGAGGGGTTCTAGTGTTTTCAAAAAAATAACTCAAGTTTTTTAATTAAAAAACTACTCCTATTTACTTCTTCATATAATATTATGCATCGTTACAAACAGAAGTGACCACATTAATACTAGCACGAGATTGTTCTGGCTTAAGAAATTACAAAATCAAATAACATGATGACTTTTTAAGCCAAGCAAAAGTAATTCTTTCGTTGTCTACTTCTGGAATTTTGAACACAAATATCGTGAGATCTCTATATTTGCTTCCGCATTTTTTAGCACAAATGATATGATTCTTTGCTTGCTTTTGACGTTTTAAACACAAATTACATATGTTCTCTTAGTCTGCTTCTAGAGTTTCTAATTCAAATAATGTGTGGCCTTTTTATCTGCTTTTGGATTCTTAATACAAATATTAAGGGGTCTCCGTTCTGCTTATGAAGTTTTTAACATAAATAACGAGGCTTTTGGAGTTTCTAACACTGATAATGTGGGGCCTCTTTATATGCTTCTGGAGTTTTTAACACAAAAACGAGGGGTTCTATCCAATTCTAAAAAAAATATGACCTTCATTTAGCTTCAAGCTCGAAGTTTATATTTTCTCTCATTTAGTTGATGTAAAATGAAAATATTAGATTTGCAAATATTTTTAGAAATAGAACTTGTAAAATTAATGGTATAAAATATATATTTTGACGTTTAAGCATTTAATATATTACTAGTTTTCAACACATGCATTGCACATATATGCATAATACTGTATACAGTTTTATAAATAATATCAATATTATTAAATAAAGTACTTTTGAGTAAATAATTTTACATATATGAAAAAATAAAGTATAAGTTTTAGATAATGACCAATGTGGATTATTGTATGGTTATTTTTTTGTTGAGGTGAAAATGATTAAATTCCTCTAAAACTACAAGGATGAGTGAGTTACACAATAAAATCCCCTAAATGCTAAGAGTGGATAGTTTGGATTTTTAGGCGTGGTGATGGAGTTTTAGTGTTTTCGAAAAGTAACTCAATGTATTTTTTGGTTAAACAACTACACCTACTTATTACTTTATATAATATTATGCATCTTTACAAACAAAAGTGGTCACATTAATACTCGCACGAGATTATTCTAGCTTAAAGAATTACAAAATCAAATTACATAACAACTTTTTAAGACTAATAAAAGTAATTCTTTCTATGTTTACTTTTGAAGATTTTAACACAAATAACGTGGTCTCTTTGCCTGCTTTCAGAGTTTTTAGTTCAAATAATGTGAATTTCTTTCTGCTTTCGAAGTGTTTAATACAAATAGCATTGCCCTTTACTTGCTTTCAGAGTTTTTAACACAAATAATGTGGATTCTCTTTGTCTGCTTTCAAATTTTTTAACACTAATTACATAGGGTGGGATCTCTTTATCTGCTTCTGAAATTTTTAACACAAATAATATTGGGTCTCTCTCTGGTCCTGATATTTTTAACACAAATAATGTGGTTATTTGCTTGCTTTTAGAGTTTTTAATAAAAATAATACATGTTTTTTTGTTTGCTTTCGGACTTTTAACAATGCAAACGCGGAATTTTTTTGTCTGCTTCTGAAATTTTTAACCAAAAAATTGTTGGGTTTGTCCAATTCATAAAATGATGATCTTAATTTAGATTCTGAAATAAAACTTTTTTTTGAATGATAAATATCAAATCCGAAAATAGCTACCTAAATATTTGCTTGCTTTTAGAGTTTTTGATAAAAATAATACGTATTTTTTTGTTTTTGCTTTCGGACTTTTAACAATGCAAACGCGGAATCTTTTTGTCTGCTTCTGAAATTTTTAACCAAAAAATTGTTGGGTTTGTCCAATTCGTAAAATGATGATCTTAATTTAGATTCTGAATTTTTTTTTTTTTTTGAATAATAAATATCAAATCCGAAAATAGCTACCTAAATATTTCATCAAAGTAAAAAAATCAAATGTGCGTGATTTTGTGAAGTATTTTACTTTTAGAAAATAAAATAAGCAACCACACTTGTTTTGCTCCTCTTTTTTAGTTTTTTATTTAAATAAAAAATCCTCTCTCTCTTTTTTGTTGTGGTTGGTTAGAGTGGGTGATAATTTTGAATAAAAAATTTAAAAATGAGATCTTTAAATAAGGACACGTCTTTTATTTAATAAGGATCACCAAATTCAAGAAGAGCTACTATTCATTGTTAGTGATCTTCAATGCAACTCTTTGTTTTCTCCCTTAATAGTATTAACTAAACGAGTAAGTACAGACTTTTTCTATCATTACACAAGAACTTCACTTTATTGCATATATTTCCACTATTTTATTAATTTTATTATTCTCACATAAATACACATATCTCAAGCATGAGCTAATACACACAAAAAATGACGAAAGTGGGGTAATTCCTAAAATTTGGCTCATAAATGTGAAAATATTCGTGAAAAAAATGGCGGGACTATATGTAATGCTTCCCCAACTCATTACGGAGGCCCTCATATAATTTTTTCAGAAATAATTTTTGGTACCACAAAGGCACCAGATCCATGGGCTAATACACACGAAATCGGTGAAAGTCAGGTAATTCCTAAATTTTGCTCGTAAATAAAAAGTATGCGTGAAAAAAATGAGGGACTATACGTAATGCTTCCCTAACTCATTCTGGAAGTCCTCATATAGTTTTTTGAGAAAAAAAATTCAACTTGTTCATAAATCGCATTCGTATGCGTTTTATTCATTATTAGTGATCTTCAATGCAACTCTTTGTTTTCTCCCATAATAACACTAACTAAACTAGTAAGTAACAGACGTTTTCTATCATTACACAAGAACTCCACTTTATTCCATATATTTCCACCACTTTATTAATTTAGTTTTTCTCACATAAATACACATATCTCAAGCATGGGCTAATACACATGAAAAATGACGAAAGTCGGATAATTTCTAAAATTTTGCTCGTAAATGAGAAAATATGCGTGAAAAACGGTGGGACTATATATAATGCATCCCCAACTCATTATAGATGTCCTCTTATAGTTTTTTCAGGAAAAATTTCAAATGTTCATAAATCATTCAAGGAATGCATTTTATTCATTGTTAGTGATATTCAATGTAACTCTTTGTTTAGTCCGTTAATAGCATTAACTAAACTAGTAACTAACACATGTTATCTATCATTACACAAGAACTCCACTTTATTGCATATATTTCTACCACTTTATTAAGTTAATTATTCTCACATAAATACACATATCTCAAGCATGGGCTAATACACACGAAAAATGACGAAAGTCGGATAATTTCTAAAAGTTGGCTCGTAAATGAGAAAATATTCGTGAAAAAAGGAGGGATTATACGTAATGCTTCTCCAACTAATTACAGAGGTCCTCATATAGTTTTTGAGAAAAAAATTCAAATTGTTCATAAATCTTATTCGAGGAATGTGTTTTATTCATTGATAGTTTCAATGCAACTCTTTGTTTTCTAACTTATAGCATTAACTAAACTAGTAAGTAACATACATTTTCAATCATTATACAAGAACTCCATTTTATTGCATATATTTCCACCACTTTATTAATTTAATTATTGTCACATAAATACACATATCTTAATCATGGGCTAATACACACGAAAAATGGTGAAAGTTGGATAATTCCTAAAAGTTTACTTGTAAATGTAAAAATATTCGTGAAAAAATGCCGGGACTATACGTAATGCTTCCCCAACTCATTACAGAGGTCCTCATATAGTTTTTTTAGAAAAAAAAATTGGGTGCCCCAAAGGCACTTGATCCATGAGCTAATACATACGAAATCGGTGAAAGTTGGGTAATTGCAAAATTTTTGCTCGTAAATGAGAAAATATGCGTGAAAAAAATGGCGGGACTATACGTAATGCATCCCCAACTCATTATGGAGGTCCTCATATAGTTCTTTCAGAAAAAAATTCAAATTGTTATTAAATCGTGTTCGAGGAATGCATTTTATTTAAGAAAAATTAGCAAACTAGTCACAATCCCTAACATAATTATTAAAAATATCTACACTTTAAAATAATTATTTAAAATGTCAATAAGTCAATATTTTAGAAAATAAATTGTATCCTAATATAACTAATCTTCTTTCTTTTTATTTCTCAAATCAGGCCCACCATTTTTTACTCTTTTATACGGTAATTTTTTTAAAAAAATACCTCCATTACCCACTTACCCCTCTTTCTAGGTTTTATCTCAAATCACTCTCTCTTCCTCTTTTCACCATTGTTATCTCCTTTCCTTGTTCAAGAAAATCAACTATTCGAATTTCCTACACTTTTTTCAAGAAATCTCGCAATTAATTCAAAAGATTTTTCACCCATTGATAAAAGGTAAATTCGAAGTCAACAAGTATTTTGTGAGATTTTTTGTGATTTTGTTTTCATATTCACTAAGTATTTTGTATTTCGGATTTTTCGGATTTTAAACAGTATTATTCGATTTTTTTATGAGTTTGTTTTCATATTCACCAAGTATTTTGTGAGATTTCCCTCTTTTATGTATTTCAGATTTTTCGTCTTTTAAACACTATTATTCGACTTTTTTGTGATTTGTTTTCATATTTGAGATTTAGTAGATTGTAGTAATCTACATTGACATTCATACATCATATATTGTTTGATTTTTTTATATATTCATATTTAATAATTTTGAATTTTGCTTATAGGGTTACTAATGCACAAGTGAATACGGATTCGGATTTGGGTTTGGTGAACAAAAAATCAGAAAAAGGAACATAGCAGACAGAGAAGAAGAAGAAAGAGAGAGTCAGAGAAGAAAATTGCAAAAATTGTATTCATACCAGGGTTGTATTCATATTAATTTTTGTTTGTCAATTATTTTTCTTTTACTCAACATTTGTATTTTTATTAAGAACATTGTATTTCATTTTTAGTTTGTAGTC
>JAJONR010013469.1:0-10703 GCA_029582245.1 Solanum etuberosum
ATATTTTTCTAGTAAATAGAAGGCCAACTTGAATAACTTTTTCTCACATATTTCTTCTACCGTTTTAATTTATGTTACTTTCTTTTTTAATATGTATTCTACGCTGAATATTTTTCTAGTAAATAGAAGGCCAACTTGAATAACTTTTTCTCACATATTTCTTCTACCGTTTTAATTTATGTTACTTTCTTTTTTAATATGTATTCTACGCTGAATATTTTTCTAGTAAATAGAAGGCCAACTTGAATAACTTTTTCTCACATATTTCTTCTACCGTTTTAATTTATGTTACTTTCTTTTTTAATATGTATTCTACGCTGAATATTTTTCTAGTAAATAGAAGGCCAACTTGAATAACTTTTTCTCACATATTTCTTCTACCGTTTTAATTTATGTTACTTTCTTTTTTAATATGTATTCTACGCTGAATATTTTTCTAGTAAATAGAAGGCCAACTTGAATAACTTTTTCTCACATATTTCTTCTACCGTTTTAATTTATGTTACTTTCTTTTTTAATATGTATTTTAAAATTACAAAAAAATATTACTATAAATTATAATAATTAATAATACACATTTATTTTTACTTCAGGCCAACTCAAATCTCCTCTAATTTGAATTTTAACAAACACATAAAAAATCTATCCGTGCCACATAAATTAAGACAAAAATTATATATACTATTGAAAGTTACATAAAAAAAAATACTATAAATTATAATAATTAACGACCTTAAATATCTAAAAAATCATATTAAAAAATTGGTTGACTTTTCAAATTATGTCTATATCGCATAATTTTTTTTACAAATTACAATAATTTACAACTTTAAATATCTAAAAATCATATTAAAAAATTGATTGACACTTCAAATTTTAACTATACCATATAAATTGAGACAAAAAAATTACATATGTTGGACCCATGCTAGCACAACTCTTGTAACTGATGTATTTACAAGGAAATTGTTCTACTAGAACTGGACCTCTATTGTTTCTATTGTTGAAGCCCATAAAGAATAAATCAGTCCAATAATATAGTTGGGCTTATGTCCCGATCCAAAGACAAATCAACCGCCTTCTTCTTCACTCAACTTCTTCTTAGCTTCTCTCTTTGTCAAGCAGATTAACAACATTTTTGGCATTACGGCTAAAAACTGCTTATTTTTAAAAGCATTTTTTAAAAACGACTTTTAAAAAAAGTGCTTTTGAAAAAACAATTTGTGTTTGGCAAATTCATTTGAAAAGTGCTTTTGATAAACAAATCATGTTTGACTAATGTTTTTTTAAAAGAGTTTTTGAGAGTCAAATTACGAAAAAAGGTAAGTATCGATGTACTTTTAATATTAGGATTATTTAATAGAGAGACACTATTTAAAATATTAGAAATTTTTTAATTAAAATTTTATTTAATTATATTAAAAAATATATATATATATTCAAATTTTCAATCAATATTATGCATAAATAAATAAATAAATAAATTAAATATTAATATAATATTAACATGATGGCTTAAATATAATTCAAAATATTAAGAAGAATAAATTTAAAAATCATTCCACAAATTAAACCACTATATACGAAAAAATTCACCACAAAATAAATAAAGTCTTTCATATTTTTAATTCTACAAAAATGTTGTTGTTACATTTATTTCTGATTCTGTAAAATAAAACGTAAAATAATATATAAAATAAAAAATAAAAAATTATTATATAAAAATAAAAAATAAAATTCTTGAATGAAACTTAACCAAACTTATGAGATATGCTAATTAATTAATAAGGATATATTGGTAAATATATATATATATGAGAGGGATATTTTAGTCTTCAAGAAAATAATTCTCTTTATGTTTTTTTTTTAAGAATCAGAAATTTTTAGCTTGTTCGTAATAGCAGAAAAACTGCTTCTGCTTTAATTTAAAAGCAATTTGAAGAATTTGTCAAACACTATATTTTAAAAAAAAAAAACACTTTTGGCTTCCAGGCAACATGAATGCCAAATATGCTTTAAGTCACCGGAAACATCTTCTGCTTAATGCTGTCATACTTGACTATATGTAACAGTACTAATATATTTGCTAACTAAGACAACTACTACTATTTATAATATTAGTCTTTAAAAAGGTGCGTTGCATGTTTTATGCTAAAATATTTAAAATAAATTTTATATTATAAATGATAAATTTTAAATGACATATATTATTATACTTTTTATGTGCTATAAAATAAAAATCAAAGGAATACAATAGAAAAGAAATAACAAACTCATAAATTGAGATTAGAAATTCTTGCAAATTTGATGTTACTTTAGAGATATATATAGTCTTTTAATTTAAAGATAAATACATATTGTAATAAAAAATATTTATGTTGTAAAATTAACTATTATGCATGAAAAATAAAAATTAAATTGATGCATATATTGAATCGCATCATGATCAATCCAAACGTGGTTCATAGTCATAGAACCTTGTTTCGATTCAAACATATGAATATTAAGAAGTAAGCAAAAAAAAAAGAGATGAGGATGGGGATGATAAGTATCTCTAATCACCATGACGAGGCGGGTCCCTCTTTTAATAGACTCATCTATGAATATTCATTCAGAAATGAATGTCGGGCTCTTTCTTTCACTGCTAACCCCATTTTCAACATGTTGAAACTTTCTGTTTTGTCGAATGAATAGGCTTCCAGATGAAAAAATTACGATAGAAATAAAGCTTGGAAATGAAGGATGCGCTCGCGGAAACAATGAGATCTAAAACTGAAGATGGTGGAGGAAAAGACTCAAAAAATTGTGAAATATGTTAACCAAATGAAATAGTAAAAAAGACTTATTTATAATGAGATCTTAGGAGTAGTAGGAAAGACTCGATTTATTTATGAGATGTTAGGAGAAGTAGAAGAGACTCACTTTATTATAAGATGTTTGAAGTAGTAAAAAAGACCAATTATTATGAGATGTTTTTTTCCTTTTTAAATAAAGATTTAATTTCTAAACTTAATGCATTATAGCTACGTTCAAAGAGAATGTTAGAAGCCTAAAACGTTGTCATATTAAAAGTAAATAAACTATAAGTTAAATGAACCTGGATTATATTGGATTTAATTTACTCAAATTCACACCCTTGAGCTCCTATCTCTGTCCTTGTTACTGTGGAGATGTTTGAGAAAGCAGACGCAGAAAGTAAATATTATCAAAGCTTATCTTAATTTAATTACCTGACTATTGCAAGAACGGTAATATTCTTGTTACTAACAAAAATCTAAAATACGGATGCTCCGATCCACATTAATTTGGTTTACACGCAGAAGCTGATGTAACTTCCAGTAATAGAGTATAGATATATATACTATTTAATACTCCTTATTAAAATTTATCAGCTATTATATCCAAACTCATAATTTAATGTAGTATAATTATTTCAAATAGGGAGAATCTTAAAAATTGAATTTATTTTATCATTTTATATTTTATACTAAAAGTGGAAAGCTCTAAAGTGTAACGTTGTATTACCATTCTATCTTTATACTAAATCAAAATATTATGAAAAAAAATCTAATTAATTAAATAGTAAATTTTTTATAATATTTTATTTAAAAGAATAAAAACATCTCATAAATAAATTGAGTCTTTTCTACTACTTCTAACCTATTATAATAAATTGAGTTTTTTCTACTACTCATAACATTTCATAATAAATTGTAAGTCTTTTCTACTACTCCTAAATTCTCAATATAAATAAGTCTTTTCTACTTTTTATTTGGTTAAAATGTTCACAATTTCTTGAGTCTTCTTTTCTACCATCTTACGTTTCAAGTACTGATATCTCCCTCTTCCTTTTTTTTTTCTCCTACTATTTAAATATTCACGGATTTGAGTCAAAGCAAGATTCTGCGATTTTTAACTACAATTCAATATATGTATCAATTTAATTTTTATTTTTCATGCATAATATTTAATTTTAAGAGATATATGCTAATATTACTACATACATTTTTCTTTAAATTAAAATACAATATATGTCACTACAGTATCATTTAATTTGCAATATTTTCTAACCTTAACTTATGAATTGTTATTTTTTTTCTTTCATGTTTTGATTTTTATTTTATAGCACAAAGAAAATTCAATAATACATATACTCCCTCCGTTTATTTTTACTTGTCCTTATTTGATTTGACACACCCATTAGTAAAACAATTATTAATATAACTATTTATCAAACTATCCCTATTAAATGATGTTTAGTATTAAGTCTTGGAAAATGATTTGGAGAAAAAATATTTAATGTTGAGGGTAAAACATGAAAAAAATATAATTGTCTTTTCTTTATATGTCAAAAGTGATAGAATAAAAATAAAAATCTATTTTAGAAATAAGTGATAGGTTAGGAGGGAGTATTATTTAAATTTTATCATTTGTAATTTCCTAAATACAGGCAACATAGCTCGTTGTTGCATGATATGATGATGTTAACATCATTAGCTAACAGTGGATTGTCTGGTAGTTGGATCAGCGAGACACAACACACGCATCTCACCTTTTTCCTTCCTTGGTGACTTGAATCTACGACCTTAGGTCGGAGGTGAAGGGTGTCTTGAGTGGCTCATTGTAACGTGACCAAAAATGTTACTTGTACGAGCTTGTAATCGTAATTAGGTGAGTATTAGTAATCTAAAAGTAGCTTTTAATTTTGGGGCAAGCATTGTTATTGTACTACAAACTGAATCTGCAGTACAATGGGACTCAATTAAAACCTGGAAACAGAGAGGGTCCTATATCTGTACTCTTCAATAAGTGGTACTATCACTTGTACTATGACTATTTCTTCTGCTGGTCCTTACTCCGTCATAAAGCAGCCATTGCACTGACCTTTAGGTCATTGGAAATTTTCAAAAGAGAAGACCTTTTCATTTTTACTCCAGATGGAAGGAATGTTTAAGCATTATTGGCGAAAGGAGTTCCTATTGAGGTAATTAAATTGTGGAGGTGGAGAGGATAGACAGGGACGAGGCAGCGCATGAGATGTGCAATAATTTTACTAGTTGCCCATTCCATGCACAGCCTCTTCCCTGGCTCTCCTCCCCCAACAATCTATCTTTTTATCCCCTTTTATTTCTCCGTCACACTATAATGTCCAAGAACTCGGAAAAAGGGTAATTGCTAAAATAATGAAATGTTCATAGTCATTTTTTTTTTGTGATAAGGCTAGTCAATATGGACCATTAGCTCTGCATTCGTTCAATTTAGCATATGCAGAATTTTGTACAAGCAGTCTCAGTATAGTATCACAATTAGTCTTATAAGTAGTTTCATGATTGAGATTATGGTGATTTTAATTTAGTATTTCTTTCATTGTTATTTGACAATTCATTTCCTTGTGGTTGAATTGCAACTGCTGAAGCCTATTCTTTCACACCATTTCCGGAATTGTCTTAGCTAAAAGAAAGTAGGTACATAAAAAGACGTAGTAATAAAATTCAAATGTCTATGATGATACAAAAAAATATTGAAGGAGGTAACTTCACTGCACGATGACATGTAGAATATACTTATTATTTGAGGGGCCAGGAACCAAGTGCTCCCGTACATAACAATTGAGCCTTTAAATTTCAAATGAGTCCACGAACAATGCAATAATGTGAGGTGTGAGTACTTTTTCAGGATGAGTGTATCCATCTTGGTTGTGCTTGTAAGTGACTTCCATAATGCGAGCAAGATTGAGAATACGAGTGAGAATCTTCATAGATACAGGAGTAGGTCATAGAATTCCTTCATTTATATCCTTCCACGCTATCTCAGCCATTTCTTGAAATTTTTCCATTGCCTCTTCTGTTGATACACCATGATCTCTCATGTAACACTCAATTCCAGTTACAATCTGACCTCTTTACTTCTCAACCTGGATTGGAAACTAGGTAAACGCATATACTTTATTTGATGCAATGTATACCTCATATGTGGCTAGGTCATCAATGACATTCAACCATCAATACATATCAAAACAATAACTTTCATTATAAGCAAAAATGAGGAGAAAATAATTCACGATTCATACCCTTTCTTTTGCATATTGAACAACATCAGATCTGCCATCCTTTGACAACTATGTTTCATAATCGTTATAGAGATCTAAAAGTGCTTTGTAGCTGATTTTCATGTAATCAGGGAGCCGATCAATTTGGCTAAAATCCCACCTAATAAATGAAAAATCAAATGAATTTGACAAGTTTACATAACATACATCATAGGGAGAAGGAGAAACGTCTAGTGTTTGACGTCAAGGCTTGTTTCCAATTACAAATTGTAGGGGAAAAAAAATACAATTTTACATAAATATGTTGTTTGATATGGTCTTTTCCTGAGTCCGCCACCAAAACGAACACTTTTTGAACTCTAAACACCAAAAGGGACCCTCTCTGAAAACACACACCAAAATGAACAGTTCGCCCACCTTTATGGGATCATCTAATTAAATGATAAATTGTTTGAGAAGTAGTCCATACCTCTGTATGGCATCGGTGTAGACTTCAAGTTCTTTTACAGTGCCATAAGCATCGAACGTGTCATCTAATAATGAAATAATTGCTATAGTCTTAGCAAGCATGACACGAGCCTGAGAGTATTGAGGTTCAGCATACACTCCCACTGTCCAGAAGTAGCACTCGACTGCTCTGTCCCTAGCATATGGAAGGGTTGTCACAAAATCCAAATCTTTCCACCACCTACAAAATAAGTACCAATCTTAGAAATTACTATCAGCAAATAATTTATATTTTTGATGTAAATTATTATTGTACCCTGATACATCGCTTAGTTCTTGTTTGTGCAACATCTCAAGTAAGTTGAAGTCCAGTTTGGCAAATCGAAGCAGCACATCATTCTTAAACTCTTCCTCTTCATAGATGGAGATGAAGTAGCGTGTCTCGACTCTTGGAATGCCCTTATGGAGAGATTGCTCAAGGGCATGAGTCACTTGTTTACTCAGAGGTGACTTCAAATGTGGAGCTGCAGATTCAAGATAAGCAGTGGAAAATGAAAGCACCTCTTCTAAGATGATGTCTCCATGAGTCCTTACATGTGAAGCTTCATATAAGTTCAATAGACCCCTGATGTTGTTACCAATGGATTTGTTTAAATTTCCCTTTTCATCTTGGAATCTGTTAAAAATTTCTGGTTCAAATCAAAAACAAAAGTTAGTCCTCGTACATTTAATTAGGGGAAAACAAAACTAAAGATATAACAAGAAATTAATGAAGCAGAAGTTGATAGATATATTACTTGGAGAAATATTGTAGCCATGTTGCCTTAGGAGTCGAAATTGAAGGGATGAAATGAATAAATCATTGTATTCATGAGCGTCAAAGTTAGGATCAATGTTAAAAATGTGATCCAACATGTCTTCTATTTGTTTCTCAAAGTGATAGGAAATTCCAAGGCGTTCAACAATATCAATGAGATTCAACTTTTCAGCCAATGTATTTCCTGACATTAACATACTCCTTGTTTGTTCCTTCAAAGTTTCAATCTCTTGAGCATACTTTTCTGCAATCTACAAATGTATTTAAAAAGAAAATGCATGTTCAATGTCAGAAATGGATCTCCTTATTCATCCAACAAGATAAGAAATACATGTACAAAATAGATACATACATACCTTATTGTCAAGGGAAAATGAATGGAAACGATTACCCCAAAGACTTGGAGAGAAGTCAGCAACAGGGCGAACAATCTCCTCCTCTCGGCAGTTACTCATTACTGCAGCAGCTGGAGCCATTTCTAGTATACTCTTTGCTTGTGGAAAAACAGAGAATTTCTTTTCTTTTGTTTGTTTGTTTGTTATGTTTCTTTTTACTATAGAATTTAAGAGAAGGTAATGAGTATTTATAATGAATGAATGAATGAAGGGGGAGAGTCTTTGTCACAGCCATCTTTCACAACAAACAAAAGAACTTATGCCCCTCCTTTCTTTAAGTAGAATCAGGTTGTAATGGGTTCAACATCTACTTAATAAATAATTTAAACATGATATATATAATGTAATTTTTCGAGCGAAATTTTTTTTATTAGATGAACTCTCTTGCGCTTTTTATCTCCTCTTATGGATCCTAGTGCTACATGCATGTTTGAGAGAGGATACTAGAAAGCATATCCATTGTCGTTGTGGACTGTCTGTTGCCCACACATAGGTGTCGCGATATGCATTTGGGAGAGGCTGTATAATCTCGTAAACATCTGGTGCGGATAAGTTTTTACCCTCAATGTAATGTGACCACAAATATTACTTCTACATTGTTTGCTACGAGTTGTAATCGTTACAGAAGAGTACCAATTTAAATGAGCATCAAGCAGTAGCTTTAAATTTTGGGGCAAAACTTGTTTTTTTTTTTTACTTCAAACTGAATCTGGAGTATCAGTGGTGGAGCCATAATTTTCAATAAGAGATTCAAAATCTGAAGAAGTAAACATATGAACTAGTCGAATGGGGTTTGACATCTACTATATATATAGATAAAAAATAAATTTAACCATGTATAAATAGTAATATTTTCCGCCGAAGGGGTCCGAATGAACCCCTAACAATATGCTGGCTCTGCCCCTGTCAGAAGTACAATGGGGCTGAATTAAAACTTAGAAATAGAGAGTATGTCTTTACACCTTAGGGTTGAAAAATGGGTGGATTGGATTAATTGAATATAGATTGAGTCAAAATGGATTGAACTACCATCCAGTCATATAATACACGGATAAATATAAATTTGATTAAATATGATTTGGATAAAATGATTTTTTAATCTCCTAAAGACAAAAAATATTAAATAAAGCAAAATTGTTAATACCCCAATCCCAACCCCTACCACCCCCACCACACCACTATAACAAAATCAATTTTTAGCGTGATAAATATACACATTAATAAGAATGCTAAAGTTTTTACCGACATCAGTTAAGTGTCATTAGATCCAATGTCGTTAAAGGTTTTATGGACATATACAAAGAGTACTAATTGCTTCTAAAAATACATATTTAGTGGCAATTAAGTTATTACCGTTAATTAATTGCTGCTAAAGATCATTTTTGACGTAGTGAAATTATTTTATTATTTTTTAAATAATATTTTTTCATTAAAAAAAATCGCACCCCCACCTCCACCCTACCCCCACCCCAATTTTTATTTTATTTTTTCATTTTCTTTTTACTGCAATTTGGAATTTTTATTTTGATTGGGTGATCCATGGATCCATATGAATTCTCATATTTTATCCACTTTGTCCATATTTATATGAGCTTAAATATCTTGAAGTTCATATTTATCTATTTAAAAAAGATGAATGATCCAATTTAATTAATTATGAATAAAATGGACTCCTTTCACTGATATGGCTAAAATTACCCCTCCTAGTACATACCTCAATTAGTGGTACTAATACTTGTACTATGACTATATTAATTTTTGCCGTCTTACTTGGTTGATTCTTACGTAGTATTATTTTTAAGTGGTTTATTATATTTGGGAAGTTTTCTTTTATGTTTTGATTTCTTATCATGGGCTTATTATATCAGGATCTGTTGCTACAGCTGAAGTGTAGTCTGCCACACCATTTACAGAAATGCTTTAGATTTTATCTCAAACCTCATAAAACAAGTAGGCATATATAAAAAGAAGTAATATATTTCACATGTAAATAATGATATAATTTTTTTTAGAGAGGTAACTTCACTGGGCGATAACAACATCTATCGCCAGCAGTTCTTACCCTAGTAAAGAGTTACCAACAAGGCATCAATCAAATACAAATTTGAGGGGCTGGGAACCAAGTGCTCCCAGATGTACACAATAATTGATGATTTAAATTTCAATGGAGTCCACCAACAAGGCAATAATATGAGGTTTTAATACTTTATTTGGATGAGTGTATCCATCTTGATTGTGCTTATAAGTGACATCAATAATGCGAGCAAGGTTGAGAATACGTTGTTGTCCAATCTGTGTTTAAAACAGTACTACTGATTACAACAAACTTTGCAGAAACACGAAGTTACCAAAGTTTAATGAACCAGTGAAGAACAGAAGAACAAAAATTAATCCACAAAACTAAAATCTGGAACAACTAAACAAAATGGAAAGAAGATCAAGCCCACTGAATGCACAGTGTTCTCTTAAGGAAATTAAAACGGGAAAGTGTTTTAAATAAAACGGGTCGCGATAATTAAAACAAACTTTGTCCAAAAATAATCGCTCGATCGATCATTTTCCGAAGCCGAAGCCGAGCGACGACGACGGCGCGAGGGGGGTCCCTCTTTCCAACCCTTTTAACAACTAATAGAAGTGTTTCTCTATTTAAACACTTCTATTTTTTTTTCACCACCAATGAGGGAGAAATGTCTTTTCTTAAAGCATAAGAGAATCTTTTCCAATTCCTCTTTTCATCTTCTCTTCATTTCCCATTAACTTTTGCTATACCCAACAATCCCCACATTAATGGGGAATGGTCATAACATAAAGGAATGCACGGACGAGTGTGTACTTTACAAGCAAGGATCAATTGCATCTAGATAAGTAGGTTTCCCCTTGGACTTTCCGTAGTGAACATATGTCGGATATACTCGGTCAATCGGTAGATGCGATATCTTTGAACCGTCGAGCTTTGGTGTATACCTAGACAACCATATGTCACACAATTAACCCT
>JAJONR010013472.1:0-11192 GCA_029582245.1 Solanum etuberosum
CCTTACATGCTCGTACATTCCACGTACTGAGCCATTTGGCCTGCATCGTTTCATGATGCAGATACAGGTATTCAGGGTCATCAACAGGAGCTTCGTTGATACCACATGGAGTTCAAGTTAGCTATGGTGAGCCTCCTTGCTTCCGAAGGGTTCCACTTGTACTTTCAGTTATATCAATTGTTAGGATGTCGTGGGTCTTGTCCCGACTTCCATCTTTGTCATATAGAGGCTTCATAGATAGACAACAGAGTTTCATAAGTCTGTTCATCTATTTTGTTAAATGTTTTAAAGACTTAAGTTGCCTATTTTATGACGAGTTGAATATATTATTTTTATTCAGTTTTTAATGCTTATGTATGCTTGAGTTAGTCTTCCGCTTGTAGTCAGCCAGGATGAGGGTTCGCTTGGGGACCAACAATGGTTCTCGAGTGCCGGCCACGTCCAGGGTATAGGCTCGGGTCGTGACACCATGGACAAAATACATGATGAGGAAACAGTTTTGAAAAAAATGGAACTATAAAGCAAAAGATAGATTACCTCATTGTAATGCAAGTGAGGGACAAAAAATAGAGCGAGAAAAGAAATAAGAGGAAATAAACCTGTCCTTCAACATCCACTAGTGTCACTCTGGTAAGCTCAAAGCCTTCCCTTGTAATACACTACAAAAACATATATTTTTTTACCAAAATAATATGACATTTGTATGCAAAGCTTCCAGTTTAAAGAACAATGACAAACAAGTAAATGTTACTTTATAAATAAAAGAAAAAAAAAAGGTAACTATGTAATAGAGACAAATCAAGAACAGCAAGTATAATATGTTTTTAGATAAGGAGCAAACATAATATCTGTCTGCCTGTCCAAAGAATATACATTAAAAGCTATTATTTTGGTATAAAATATACATGCAGTGGCAACCAGCAGAGGACCCTTTATACCATTGAATAGCATAGATAAGACAGACCACATTTGAGGTTCAAAACAACGACTATTTGCAGTGGAACATACTGATAATAAAGGAAGTATATACTTCTCATACCATCTTCAGAACTCTAACTTCTTCTACCATCATCAGAACTCTAAGTCCAACTAGTCTGAACGCAACTTTTAGTACCATTACATCAAACTGATATTTCATATACTATATACATCACAATTAAACCACATAAACCAACATCTCCTCCCATCACCAACCAAGTCAAAGAAATTTAGATGCAGTAAATAGTTAAGCTACCGTAAATCATATCTCATCCAAAACATGACTACCCAGCATTATTAAAATGCTCTCATCCTCTCCAATATTTATATCTAAGGAGTAAGGAAATGAAGATAAAAATCAACATTGATTATGCAATATAAGTACGTTTAAATACTAAATCATAACATTGTGATGAACAAATAAAGTTGAACAAATTGTTGTTAAATTACCATCTCGCAGTCAAGGGCCAAAACTTCATGTGGAGGTGTTCCTGAAGGAGCAGGAAGCGTTGAAAGAAATTCTACATGGGTAATGAAATACCAAGGTCAACTGGCAATAATCTTAACCAAAAAATTCAATAAATTTCAAGTTCTTGGAATGAATGTCACCTGGTTGCTCATAACAGTATCCATTTTCTTCTAGTTGCTTGTCCGAAAGTGTATAATAACTAATGGGAAATGGTATATCCTTCTTGAGGTCTGCAAAGGACATAGTCTCCTTATTAGGAGCCTCCGCACCTGAATGAATAAGAGGATGATGAAGGCCCCATTTGGTTGCATTAAGATTAAATCTGAATGCACATCTAAATGATTAAGATGTCGTCTCTAGATGTAAACACCGAAAGATTGTTTTTTTAAGCTGGTCTTTGAGCATTGAATGATTAAAATTGTTTGTTTATCAATTTCTTAATGTGCATAACTTATTTATTTTAAAACATAATAAATATACCATTCAAATAAAAAAGTAACAAAATATCAGAAAAATATATAAATTTAATAAAATCATTATTTGATTAAAAACAAACATTTAGGTTCTAGTGATGGGTGGAAATGGTTTGTAGTGGCCGTGATGGTGGTGGTGATGATGGTGCTAGTGGCAATTAACGGTGGTGATGATAATCATGATGGTGAAGATAGTTGGTGTTGTAATGACTGACATGATGATGGCAGTTGGTAGTTGTGGTGATGGTGGAAATGGTTGTTAGTAGTTGGCAGTTTTGGTGGTGGTGGCTGAACAATATGTGGTGGTTGACGATGGTGTTGGGGGTAGTTGGCGTCGGTGCTAGTTGTGATGATGGAGATGGTTGGTACTTGGTAGTAGGGATTGAGCGTAGTGGTGGTAAAGGTGGCGATGAAGGTGGCGGCGGCAGTGACAAAGGTGGTGATGGCAGTGGATATAATTAAAATGATGGAAGTGGTGTGGTAGCGACTAACAGTAATTGTTGGAAGCAGTGGGGGTTATGATGGCAGAGGTGGTTGGTGGTTGGTGGTTGGTGGTTGGTGGTTGGTGGTTGGTGGTTGGTGGTTGGTGGTTGGCGGTTGGTGGTTGTGGTTGACAGTGATGGTGGAGGTTGTGATAGCACAGATGGTTACTGGTTAGTGGTGGTGGTGGTGGGTGGTTGCAGATAGAGTGATGATGAAAATTATCCAGACAAAAATAATTTTATTGATATTAAGACTTTGTTCAAGATCCTAATGATTAATACCTATTCTGACCAAATAAGTACTTAAATCCAATGTAAGCAAATGCACTTGATGGCCTCAAGTCTAAACCGTTCAGATTCAGACCGCGAGTAAGTGCAAACAAATGAGGCCCAAGAAGTGCCTGTCAAATTGGGTATTGCAGAAAAACAACATAAGAGAGTGGTGGAGGGAAGGAAGTTAACTTTTCAATTTATTCCTCCAACTATCTAACTAACCCAATCAATCAAGTAAGCATCAACCCACATTGCCAGGGTCGTTAATTTTTCTTTCCTATTTTTTAGATCAGTTGGTGGTGGTCAGTTTTATGATCTTCTTTATTCATTTAAATCAATCTCATTCTGTTTTTTAGATGAATCTCGAACTTACCATGCAGAAACAAGTAGTTTAATTCCAGCTAGTTAGTATTGTTTTATGTGGGGATCAATTGTTATCATGTGTTATATTCTTAGCCAAACATGCATCATTCCCAAAGATTTTAAATCTTCCAAAATAACTTCCTTTTGTGTATTTTTAGGTCTACCTCATCCTCTTTTATCACCTTCAACAATCATAGACATCAAAAACAACCTCTCTAACTCACACAACGTAGGGGTACGGTCTGCGTACACCCTACCCTCTCAAAACCCCACTTGTGGGATCACATTGAATATGTTTGCTATTGTTTTTGTTGTAACAATCATAGTCATACCTAGGTTTTCCGATGTATTTCTCTAATTATCCTCTATGTATGCTACTTATCGTGTTTGTCAAATCACATGTCATCATTTCTAATGCAACTAAGATGTGATCATTTCTAATCATATTCAGTTTCGCATGTTACATCCATCTTTAACATCCACACTCGTGGATGTATATTGATCTTAGAGGCTCAACATTCACTCCCATATAATATTACTAGTCTCACAACCGCTCTATGGAACTTGTTTATCATCTTCTTAGATATCTTCCTGTAGCATAATACTCATGTAACACTCTTTAATTCCAACCATCTTACTTTAATGTTATGTGTTACATAATACTCATTCGTCTTTTTTTGAGTAAGGTAACAGTTGTATTAGAAGAAAAACTTAACACCAGAAAAGATGCTAAGTTAAGAACTTTACAAATCCCAAAAAAGTATAAACACCCGTCCATAAGCCTATAATCTTAAATATTGCCTAATAGATCTACCAGGTCCCCTATTTCCCCCCACATATTTTGTTTACACACCCAAAAAAAAAAATTAAGACAATTCATCCTAATTTTCTGGATAGAACTCCTAGTATCTTCAAAAAAAAATTGAATTCCTCTCTTTCCATATAGTCCATCAACTACAGGCAGGTATAATATGCAACGAGTTCTCATCACCTCCCATTTGTCCAATACTCTTCCAGCTGCTTAGCATCATCAAGGTAGCACTTGGCATTGCCCATTTAATGCCCAAAATACAAAAGAACACGTGCCACAGATTTATAATTGTCTTGCAATGTAAAAAATGAATGTTCATTACTTTCCCCATCCTGTCCACATAAAAGGCAAACCGAACAAATCTGAAAACCTCTTCTTTGTATTTTTTTCTTGGGTCAAGCATGCTTGCCTAATTACCAGCCAGACAAAACATGACACCTTCGCTGGTATATTCACTTTTCAAGTTACAGATTTAACTGAGAATATCCCTTTGCTATTCAGCTTCCATCTAAGTCTGTCTGGACAGTCAGATATCCACCGAGAGATTCCAGTAAATTAACAATGTAGACAATGCCCCAACTTCCCAATCATTAAGAGCTCTTCTGAAAATCAAATCCCATTCTTGTTAACTCCACATTTGTTTGATCATAACCTGCATTTGAGTACTTATTGAGTACAAAACAGGAAAGTTGAACTTCAGGCTATTCTGGCCAATCAGTGTTCCCAGAATTCAGTTCTTCTTCCATCTCCCACCACAATCTCAACATTACGCCAAGAGGGAGACATCTTCTGAGTCCCCTCCAGGGTCCTTACCACCTCAGGAGCTTCCCAGGGCCACAGGACCCCCAGCTCCACCTCCAGTTCCTCCGAGGTTATGGTGGGAAATCTTGACATAGTTTGGAATCTATTGGACGATTTCAGGCCCAATTAAAGAGTCAATGTTCAGTTGGAGACGCGGGAAAAGAAGGAGAAGACATTGGGCTTTGACTGTCACCTCACTTGCACTGAAGTGGGTTGCATGGAGAGAGATAAACAGAAAAGCTTTTGAGGATGTAGAGATGAATATTGTACAGTTAAGGAGTAGCCTCTTATCCCTCATTTCTTTTTAGTGCACCCTCGCGATTCCTTATTGTAAAGAAGATCGAGTGTCTTTCATAGAAAACAATCTCTTTTTGTAGGTCTTTTTACTTTTTGGTATGCCCCTGCCCCCTTGTACACAGGCTTCGCCCATATGCTTTTGATGAAATACATTTACCTGATCAGTAAGGGTAATTTTTACCCACTTCTCTAATTTAACATTCTAGCAGAAACCATCCATGACACTCTCCCGAAAACTTCTAGGGGAAAAAAAGTGTATCATACACAGATCTTAGACAGGTGAAGAAAAATTTATAAAGTACAACACAGACCATAGCAACCCTGCTGATATACAGTTGGAGGAGATGGTGCCTGAATTACAGACATGTCATTTCTAGACCTCCTTCTACAAGCAAATGAACCTCTAATTAACCGGAAATGAAATCAAAATAGCAGACTCGCAACAACGACTTCTGGAAAGTTTTTCTTGGATCAGATTCGTACCTTGTTCAGATGACTGGGTGATTTTCGGTGAAATGTTCTCAGCTACTTTCCTTTTCCTCTTTGATTTGCACGTGAGAAGTGCATCTATTGTCTGATTTCCATCTGATACACAACTACCATGAAACAAAAACTAATAAGAAGAAGAAAACATAACTTCCATTAACACAAGAGTGACAAAAAAAAATTAAAACAAGTAACGCAAGAGTAATATATTGATTATTCAAATTATTACCAACCTGAGAGCTAAAACTGGCCTCGGAACACCACAGCATTCTTTGAAACCTTTGAGCACTTTAGACTGTGATAGATATAGAGATGCATCAAGGCCAGGGACATACAGCATTACCACTTTAGGGATCAAAGGCTTATTCTGCACGCAAAAAGAAAGAGGAATAGACGAAACTGTGTTAGCCTCTAAAGAAGATACTATTCACTGGAAAATTGATGGGGACCATCCAAAGGCAACCAAACACATCCACATTAACTAAATTCTATCTCCCTGTGCGTCAAATCACAAATGTGAAGTATATCAATAATTCAAGATATATAACACCTAGAATCGCTAATGACTTGAGAGACAATAGCAAGTAAAACCATAACCATTTCCTTAGTATTATCAAAATTTCATTGGATAATGTTTCAAAGAGAGCTCAAGCTCAAGTAAGAAAATCTTTGCCACAAACTCATTCTCTTTTCTTTTTTTTTGTGAAGTCAGGAAATTTCATTAGTGCATAAAAAAGATGCAAGGCAAAATATTACAGCAAAAGAAGGGATCTGCTCCACCCTTCGGGGTGGCCCAGTGGTTTGGGCTTGGGACTTCCATGTTGGAGGTCTCAAGTTCGAAACCCCTTGCCAGCGAAAGCAAGGGGTTTGCCTTCTGGGTCGAGCTCGTCGCACCGGGCTTGCCAAGTGCGGGTTACCTCTCCTATGTGGTTTGCGAGCTATTGCATAGGAGCGGGGGTTTTACCCTGTGCGCACCCTAAGGGTAGCGGCTGCAGGTTTCCCTTGTCATCAAAAAAAAAGAAGGGATCTGCTCCTGTACAAGAACTTACTAAAGAACTAAAGAGTAGATGTAGTCCAAAAAAAATTTCATCAGTAGTCATTCTCCTAATGACGCGCATGACATATAAGATAATGCAGCTACATGTGTTGCTGGTAGAATCTGCAAGCTCATCACACACTGACATACTAGTAAAAATAAGAACCATATTAAAAAAAATTGAGAAGAAAATAGGGACCACATTTATTATGACTGAAGTGTAAAACTGAGTCTAAGAATGCACATTACGAAATGAAGGGAAGTATACAGATGTACCTTTGTGAATTCATTTAAGTAACTGCCATACATACTAACAAGTGAACACCCAAAACGGGAAATGGGTCCACAATTGTTGTATTTTTCTTTTTTCCCTTTTAGATAGGTCAATAATTTCTAGGGAAAAGGGCCCCCAAGGCCTAGCTCGAGTGGCAAAAGGTGGAGGATTTGTGGATTGGGTCGCAGGTTCAAGCCTCACACCACGCAAAGCGAAGCCCGGTATTTAAGTGGAGAAGAGTAGAGGGGCGACCCATTATCCACCGAGTTTAGAAGGCTGTGATTGGTCCAAAGGGCGAGCCACAGACGGATTTTTCGGTTATCAAAATAATAATAATAATTTCTTGGGAAAAGGGTCTGATATACCCCTCAATTTTGTCATTTAGAATTGATATACCCCTCGTTCTGAAAGTGGCTCATATATACTCCTATTGTTTCACAAATTTCTTACATATACCTTTTTCCTCTAACAGAAGTGAAAACAATAATTTTAAATTGTTTTTTATTAATTTTTTTATTAAAAAAATAATCCATGTAGGGATATATTTTATCCTTCTCACACATTTTTTTTACTTTTTTAATTCAACGGCTAATTTGAATTTATTATTTTGATGGTCAAATTTATTCTTTTCACTTATTTTCTTATAAACATAATTATAGATGTCCTAAAAAAAAAATACAAATATAAAAACTAAATTACAATATAGCCGCAAAAAAATAGTTTTGATTTTTTTTTCTCTTTTTTCATTCACATTTCTTTCTTTTTATTTCTCTTATTTTACACTAAAGAATGAAAGAAAAAATGAAAAAAAGAATAAGAAACTCAAATAATGATAATCAAAGAAGTCAAAAAATAATTTATGTGTGAAAAAGATCACATACATAATTTTTTGAAATATTAAAAATCAAAAAAAAAAAAAAATTAATTTTATCACTTTTGTAACGATAAGGGGTATATGTGAGCCAATTTTGTAACAGTAGGGGCATATGTGAGCCACTTTTATAACTAGGGGCATATCAACTCTAAATGGCAAAGTTGAGGGGTATATCAGGACCTTTTCCGTAATTTCTATAATGAAAACACCAAGTCCATGTCAGAAGATATTTGCAAGTTGTCAATGTGACTTAACTGAGTCATTCACATTTGTCCAACTATCTAAACAACATGGTATTCTTTCCTCACACCAAAAGATCATATAAAAATATGATCTTTTGATGTTTTTTACATTGTTCTCGCTATTTCGAGCAATCTTCGATTTCTTTATTCCACGTGTTAAGAAGAGACGAGAAAGGAGACGGTATTTGATTCTTTTTGGACAGGTGGGTCAGAAAGTGAATCTAACGGTACAAAATTTCACAATATCAGATACTCCATTTTTTATTTATATAACCATGTACACACCTAAACTTCAGTTATGCGTGTCTAATTCCATTGTGTACCTTACTAGCAAAATCTACCTCTATTTGCAGTTAAAATATCCATTTTCAGTATAATCCAAATCACCTAGCAAAGATTCATTGATGGCTTGGTTATTTATATATCTGTATCGAATATATAAATAATCTAGTAAGCAATGAATCGTTAAATGGACCAGATTGAATGATTAATCTCAAGGTAAGGACAGCTCAACCTCTCCTCACCAGATTTTCCTCGGCGTATTCCAAAAAACTGAGGTGTTTTTGCATCTGATACAGATATAAAGACATAAGTGGAAAACATGCAAAGAAAGGAATGAAATACATTACTTTGATAAAAGCCCACGATGGCATGAACCCATCAGCAAGCACCCAGGTGACAAGCCCTTGCACGTCCTGTGTTATCACATTAAGCATGATAAATCACGTTCTAACCTCTTGTAAAATAAGTACAAATAACCTCGATCAGTATGTTACAAACATACTTGAAGATTCAAGGTTGAGTTGGCTTCTGGTTTGTTGAAAACAATATCTGCTCTTGCCTGCACCACAATCAAAACTTGAATAACAATCAGACATTATAAAAAGTTCAGCCAACATGCTTAATAGTTTGTCTTGCACAATAACATATCATAATGGATCGGACACAATTATTCTGCAAAAATTAACAACATAACCATCATCTCCAGAGCAAAACAGAAGAAAAATAACTAGCAACCGCCAAATGGAAAATGATGCTGACAACAGGAATAGTATGTCACCACGGCGTTCCAAGCTTTCAATAATACAAATCTTAATTTTCCCAGAAACATTCTTCTTCTCCAAGTGAACAAGTTAAAAAGTCTAGACTCTAGACAAATATAACCCACTTAAATGAACTCAATCTGCAAATCACGAAAGATATTTCTTTTATCAATTAAAAAAGATACTTTCTTTTCCTCTTTTTTAATCTCATCTCTTTTCTACATTTTGGGTTTCTATCAGGACTAGTTATTTATCAAAATTAATGCATGTATAATCAATTTCCATCAAACTCACAATCAAAACAATATGTCCTCATAGTACTAAATTTTCATTAGCAAAAATCCCTCTTTCTTCAAGTTTACCAATTAAAACTCCATATGTCCTCATAGTACTAAATTTTCATTAGCAAAATCTCCTCTTTCTTCAAGTTCACCAATTAAAAATCCAGCCAAGACAACCCAATAAAATTAACTCAACCCACAAGCTCTAAAAAGAAATTCTCCCTTCACTACTTTTTCCCTTTTCACTCTTTAACAAACACACACAAAAAAAAAAGTGGTATAGCTATTTCAACCTTTTAGAGAGACCCAATTCAATTTATAACTCATACTATAAGAAAAATGAATTCACATTCATGATACAATAGCAGAGCCTTTGTGCTCCATTAAAGAAGTTTTTTTTTTTCTAAATAAACAACAGATGATGAAAAAGCAATAGAGTAAAGGACCTCAGGGCCGTAAACATCAAAGAAGGAGTTGGCTTTATGGTCTTTGCTGGATTTCTCTTCGTCGGGGGTTTCTGTTTTACTGTTCTCGGAACTCATTGTTAGTCAGTCACAGACACAGAGAGAGGAGGACGAAAGCAAAGCAACATGGAGGGGTGTTTTATTAGGGTCGGATCCTTTTTATATTTTTTTCTTATTTTCTTGTTTTTGGTTTTTTAAATAATTATGGTGTCGGGACCGGCCACGGTAAGTTATGCTGGTATAAATTATGTTGAGATTATTTTTACTTGAGTGTTTGATTTATTTTATTCAAAATATTATGCATTGCATAAATTTTAATAATACATTATTTGTTTATAAAAATACCCTTCATGAATACGAAAAGTGATGTATAAAAAAAAGGTTTAACGAAATTTTTTTGTCATTTACCTGTTTTACCCCCGGATAAGTTATTATACTACCCAAGGGGAGAGATAACTTATCCTAGTTGTACTAATCCTGAGATAAGTTATCCTGGACTTGCCAACAAAACAATAAATTAAGTTGCCCTATAATTTAACTAGGTAACTAACATAAATAATAATTGCATTGAACTTGCAAATAACAATTGTCTAGCAGGAGAATCTCAAAGTGTTCATAGCACGGAGGAAATGGACATTGAAACGTTTCTTCAACAGTTCAGAAATCAGATAGAAGAATCTTCTAGCTCAGACAAATCCAAAGGGAAAGAGATTGTGAAAGATTAGAAGACATTAACTTTTATAAAGTTAAAATTATTGTATGTTTTTATAAAGTTTGAATTATTGCAAACTTTCATAAAGTAGAGGACCCAAATGTCGGATCAATAATGTAACATGACGTAAGCACTTACGTCATGAACTTTAGATTTTCCTCTCGATCCTTTCTATAAAAGGGTCACTTCTTGTAATTAGAAGGGAGGCTTTGGCCAACCTTCTAGTATTACTTTCTTTGTATTCCACTAGTTTTGAAATAAAAATATTTTGCTTTGTACTTTGGAGAGTTATTGATAGGCTAAGTAACTCGTGTTTGACTAACAACAACTTCAGCTATTAAGACATGGTGAGAAAAAGACTGTTCCGATGTCTCTAAGGTCGAGGTAGTGTAGTCCCGGGATAGAAAGAACTTGGCTTAGTCTGGTGTTCCTGGTAAGGCCCATGTCAGCCATTTTTGAGGTTATTGTTTGGGCTAGGTTGGAACCGTAAAAGATAGACTTCATGAAGCTATAATATTTTCAAAATTTGATTTAAAATCAGGTTATTGGCAAATTCAAATTTCTGAAGAAGATAAATACAAAACAGCCTTTAACGTCCCAATGGGACAATATGAGTGGAATGTTATGCCTTTTGGGTTAAAAAATGCCCCTTCTGAATTTCAAAAAATTATGAATGATATTTTTAACCCTTTTAGTAATTTTATCATTGTATATATAGATGATATTTTAGTATTCTCAAAAACCTTAGAAATGCATTTTAAACATCTTGATCTATTTAAGAAAATTATTATTCAAAATGGTTTGGTTATATCTAGACCAAAAATGCATATTTT
>JAJONR010013474.1:0-11688 GCA_029582245.1 Solanum etuberosum
CCCCCCCCCCCCCCCCCACACAAAAAATCAAAATTGCCCACGCACCAGGGCGTGAGGTGGGGGTGTTAAAGAAAAACAAAAGTCCCAGATTGGTGGTTAATGAGATGAGTGTACTACTTATAAGGCTTGGGCAATCCTTCTCCCTTTAAGTTAGCTTTTGGAATGTGAGTTAGGCCTAAGACCTAATTTAACACTTGTAAATGAGGATCTCCCTGAAATATAGCAATATGCTGGTCATTTTTCACTACACTCTTATCTGTGTTAATTAACAATAAGAATATATGAACTAGTTCCCTTTCATGGATTGACCTATTTTGAATTCTCTTTTCAAAAATATCAATTGTTTAATTTCTTCATGGTGATATCTTTTGGGAGCTAAACTATCTAATAGTTAGAAAGAAAAAAGGCCCCCTTAATGTGAAAGGGGTTTCGCATTCAGCATAAAAGCAACGAAATGGCCCTGCATCATAGTTACGTATACGAGCTAGCTTAATCGATTGGACAGCATAAAAAGCATAGAATAGTCTTTGTAGATAAGCTATCTTGTTTCTGTAATTAAAAAACAAGACTAAAATCAACAACCTGGTCGATAAATGTTTTCCATAAAAAGAACCACCTAAGTGATATCACTTTCTAATGTTTGATTACTAAGCTGTTGAAGCAAAACCATTTCACATCAATTTGAGAAAAACAACTCACATTAACGCTAACCTACCATTCTTCGTTCCAATCCTGCTCCATATCACCATGTAAACCTTGTTTCCCCTATTTGCTAATTATAAAGTCATCAGGTATCACCAATCAACACTCCCCCATCCAGCCAAATGCTAATATAACATTCGACCAAGTTTATGTCCAACCAAACACTAGAAAAAGGTACTTCACATTCCATAAAACAAGGCCTGGTTAGGCGGAACCAAGAATTTTACTAAGGCGTTGCAAAATATAAAAAAGTAACAACACAAGAATCCAAGAGGATTCAACCTCTAGTCATCTACTATATATACATAAAAAGTTATTTTAACTCTATATATATAGTGTAGTTTTTCTCTAAAGGGGTTCCAATGAAACCACTTCCACTCACTTGGCTCCCCCTGCTTGGTTCCAAGTGTATAATCAATTATGAGCTTAATTTGTTATGGCATACATTCTAGTTCCTCAACAAAACTATTCTCAATAATTCAGCTCCGAGAAGGCCCATGTACACAATCAATTACTTAATTTGTTATGACATACACATTTCCTCAATTATCTCATTTATTTTCAAAGCAAACTATTCTCATTTCTCAAAATTTGAAGAAGTGAAACTCGCACCAAGTTTACTTTTTTACAGCTATCCAAACTTAGGTATACTCAAAAAACGAAATTAAGTAATGAAAATTCCAGCAGCAGAAGCGAAAATCGAAAAAGAAACCGATGAATCAACATTTCTCCTTTTCCCCCTCATTTTCTGGGTTTCTTTTGGAGGAATTCATTAGCTGGGTAAACGAAAAACCATTTAAAAAAAACAACTTGGAGGGGAAAGAACAAGTGTATAATACATAAATGAGTAATAAAAAGGAAAACCCAGAAAAGGTAAGTTACCGAATTACGAAGAGATGGTGAAGCAGAAGGATAGTATTGAAGAAGAAGCGATCTAATGGAGGATACAGCTTCCTCAAACATTTGTTTCTTCCCTAATTGCTTCTGCAATTCTTGAATCTTCTGCTTTAATTCTTCCTCCATTTTTGCTTTTGCTTTGCTTAATTCAATTAAACTTTCTCTTTTGGATCATTGCATTGCCATAGATTTATATATATCTTGTTTGGTCGCAGCTGATGTCTTGTGGAAGAGGAAATCAACCGGTTATGTTCAAATCGGGTTTTCGGGTCATGTTTGTCTTCATCCTCCCCTTTTACGCGAGACTTATCTTTTGTTCTACACTAGAATCAAAATACCGTAATTCTTATGTTTTCACGTGGAACATTAATAATTCCATTTCTTTGCTAAATTAGTGCACTTGTGTTTGGTATGAAAATATTTTTCAATTTTTTCATATTGGATTGGCTTAAACGTTTGAAAAAATGTTTTTCACTATATTTCAAAACTCCTTTTCAACCTCACATTTTAACTTTCTACCCTAACTCAAGTTTTGGGTACCAATTCATAAAATTAATCAGAGATCGAACTCCTCATTCTCAATTCGGGACCGACTTCGACCTCGATTCGAGAACCAGCTCTCAAGTCCCAAATCGGGTCGGATCTCGTTTCGAGTGTCAGATCCCAAATTAGAATTCGAGGTTGTATCCCAAATTAGGTATCTAGGTCTATTCTCGAGTAAGTATGAGGGTGGGGTTTTGAGTTAGGTGTCAGAGTCGAGTTTTGAATCGAGAGTCAAGGTCGGGTCCCAACTCAAATGTTAGGTTTGGATCCCGAATAGATTATCGGGGTGGAGGTCCGGTGTTGGGGCTAGATTCCGAGTAGGATGTCGAGTCTCGTTTGGAAATTTGGATTCTGAATCGAGAGTAAGGGTCGAGGTCGGGTCCCACATTGGGTGAAGATATCGGATCTCAAGTCGGGAGTCGGGAGTCGGGTTCGGATCCTAGGTCTGGAGTCGGGGTCGAATCCTAGGTCGGGAGTCGGGGTCGGATCATAAATCAGGAGTGGGGGTTGAATCTCCTTTCGAAAGTCGGATCCCGGATTGGATGTCTCAGTCGAGGTCAAGCCTTGGATTGAAGTCGGGTTTCGAATCATGAGTCGTGGTCTGGGTCGGGTTCCACGTTAAGTGTTGGTATTCGACCCTAGGTCGGGAGTCGAGATCGATCATGCGTTGGATGTCGGGATCAGGTCTCGATTTGAAAATTGCAATCCTGATCGAGAGTCGGGGTCGGGTTCCACATTGGGTATCCGATCCTGAGTCGAGAGTTGAGGCAGAATTCTAGGTTGAGAGTCGAGGTCGGACCCCGATTCGAAAGTTGGGTCCCAAATTGGGTGTCGTGGTCAGATCTCGATTCGAAAGTCGGGTTCCAAATCGAGAGTCAAGGTAGGGTTTCACGTTGGGTGGCGGTATCGAGTTCCCGGTTCGGAAGTTGGAGTTGGATCCTAGGTCGGGAGTCAGGGTCAGATCATGGTTCGAAAGTCGTTGTTAGGCCTAGGCTTGGGTCTCAGGGCTGGATCCTGAATCGATCATCTGAATAATGTCCTAGTTCAGATTTCGAGGTCGGGTCCCGAATCAATTATCAGAGTTGATTTCTGGATGAAAACTTGTTTTTCAAGAAAACATTTTCCTTCATACCAAACACATCCAATCCAACATATTTCGTCTATCTTTAATGGAATACTTCAAGTGCTTGTGTGTTTGTTATGGATAAAAATAATTTTTGAAATATATATTTTTAATTTTTTTTTATGGTTGGTTAGATAAAAGTTTTAAAAATAATTTTGTCTAGAAAAATAACTTACTTAAAAATGAATTAGTGAAAGTAGGAAAAACAAAATCTATAAGTGACATTTTATATTTTATTATATTTTTTCACCCACCCAACCCCCCCAACCCCCTACTCCTTAACCATCTCACCCTCCGCCACCTCCGAGGTCCACACCCTAGGAATTAATACCAATGGACTGTGTTATCTCTGTGGACACCCTGAGACCATCCAACACATCTTTATTGAGTGTCCAAATGTGCATAAACTATGAAAAACTTGGGGGTAATCTATAAGATCAACTCCTTTATGAACAATCTGGGAAGGATTGACTTGCCCTTAAGAGATCTAGAGACCCTTCTTCATAAGAAAATCCTTTGGAAACAAGTCTTTCCATTCATCATGTGGAGCATCTGGTTAACATGTAATGATAACCTATATAGGAACAAGGATAACAACATATGCCTAAACTTAGCTATAGAGTACATTCCAAACCATACTAGGCAGTTGCCCCCCACCCCCAATATCAGGATATAAGCTGAACTCCGATGGCTCCTCGATAAGTAGCACTGGGAAAGGAGGAATATGTGGTGTCCTTAGAGACAGGGCAGGTAACTGGGTAATAGGTTATATGGACAATCTCTTTGAAACCAACAGTGTTAAGGCCTAGCTACTAGCACTACTTCAAGGTTTAAAAATAGCACGAGCAAAAGGACTAGTTCCACTAGAAATCAGTATAGATTGCAATGAAGCCATTAATGTTATTTTAACAAATAACCCTACTTATAATAACATTCTTGTTGACTGCAGGGAGATGATTTGACAAAGGAGGGTGCTAATATGGAGATATATAACTCCTTTCAACATCTAGAAGTCTGTCTCACATATGCTAGAAGCATACAAGGGAGGAACTACTTTTGCTAGACTAATAAAGTCTCTACCAAATCTTATCGGATGTAATAATTTTTTTTGTATCCCCTCCCCCAAGTTCCTTGACCGATCAAGGCGTAATGAAGCATATTAACTAGCATTAATATAATATCATTGTTTTATCAACAAAAAGAAAAACAAGTTTAAGGGACCTTTTTATGTATTTTCTTAAAGATTTAATCTTTGATTGAAAATTTGATCAAAGAATTTTTTCATTGATGCTATTGCCTTGATCTTATCTATATTTCAACCATGTGTCTTGATCTACCAATTGGTTTTTTAATAACATAACTCCAACATACAGTATTAGAGTTTCATTAGTAATTTGAAATTTCAGTACCACTTTATATTTATTTGTTAGTTTAAATATCAACCAATCCATATATGGTGAGCGAAAATTAAGGGTATAAAAGAGCGAAAATTAAGGGTATAAAAGAGAGGCTCAGATGCGACATTTTATGTCTAATATCAGACTTAGGTGGAGACCCAAATCTCACCCATTGCGCATTTATCGTCACAGCACTCAAATGATGCACCAGCCGGGAATTGAACCCGGGTCTGTACCGTGGCAGGGTACTATTCTACCACTAGACCACTGATGCCTGTTGTTTCATAATTTCAACTTTTTTTATTAATTTATTACATCAATAAAATGAAAATATGCATTTCAAAATTCATATGATATGATATAAAATAAAATCTGGTTAACCTAGCACTTGCATATAATTTTTTTTAATTTGCAGTTATAGAAAATATCTGCAGTTTCTAATGCATCGATTTGACAAAATAAAAGGATCTATAATCTACCTCATTAACCCATGCTCATACAATGAGATTCTTTTTCTTCTGAGAAATTTATTTTACAGATATAATTAGAAACAAAAAATTATTTTTATAGATAAACATGAAATATTGCGTGTTACGTGATTTAACATTACAATTCCTGCATTTCGAGAGCTTTGTTATAGCGTAGAGATTAGGGAAAACAACATCACTTTGGTTTTTTAAATTTTTTTCTTTCAAATTTAGGCAACACCACAAATATAATTTCCCACTTATTTCATTAATAATCTAACTCTCCAATACTTTTTTTTTTTACTTCTTTCCAATGATGAAAACAAAGCAAACGATCTAGAGACAATATATAAAATGTACAATATAACTTTACGGGTGTTTATTTACCGCTCTAAGCAGGGATAGGGGTATTAATTCCATTTCATACTAAAATAAAGGAGTAACGAAACATTCCTAAAGTTTCATTTTTAATAAGTTAAAGTGGATATTTGACCAAGAATTTCTTCATCGATGGTATTGTCGTGATATTATCAATAATTCAAATATGATCCATAACCAGTCTTGGTTCTACTAATTGGGTTTTAATAACATAACTCTATCACAAAGTATTAGAGTTTCATTAGTAAAAGTTTAAAATTTCAGTACCATACTCTGATGAGTTTCACCTCTAGAAAGTTTTCATACTCCAACACATTGTATTGTGCTTAAGTTTCACTTAATTAAAACAAATAGCGCATTCCCTAATGATTTGGGCTGATTTGAAGTTAAAATTAAAGCTAAAAGCATCGTCAAAAAACGCCACTATGATAATTATATCATGTGTATACATTGTATATATTACTGTATGTCTCACACTTATTTCATTGCTATGCACAAATACATGAAAGATATACATACATATACAACGGATATACATCAATCAAAATCTCCATTTCCCTCTTTTTACATATCTTTCAAAACACCTAATAACAATAACAAAAATAATATATTCAGCGAAATTTTGCAAATGGAGTCTATGGAAAGTAAAATTTACACATATCTTATCACTATCTCCTAATTGTAAAAAAAATGTTTCGCACTCCAAAAAGGAAACCACAACAAACAAACTCAAATATGAAAATAAGACCAAAATGGTTGATAGGAAAATCTCATAACATCGACTTGAATTCTTAAATTTATGAGAATATTGTGGTGTGGATCTATTAAAAATCTATAGCTATTATATAAGGAAAAATAGAAAGTGGAAAATCAAGGTTCAGATTTCTTAACAACACTAGATATACAGCTCGTGCTAGCACGGATCTAATATTTATTACTTTTTTAATCTTAATTCTGATACAAATATTTAAAGTTGTTAATTATTGTGATTTATAGTACTTTTTACATAATTTTTAATAATATATGTTACTCCCGTTGTTGCAATCAAATTTTTTATATGACTTTTAAATTTTTTAAGTTGTTAATTATTGTGATTTATAGTATCTTTCACCTACTTTTCAAATAATATATGTTACTCCCTCTGTCCCAACTTATGTGAGACTAATAGAATATTTTTGATAATTATTTATAATTTTTATATGTCTTTTAAATTTTAAGTTGTTAATAATTATGATGATTTACAATACTTTTTACGTCATTTCAAATAATATATGTTACTCCCTCTATCCCAATTTATGTGGCACTAATAGAATTTTGAGCATCAATCAAATTTTTACATATATATTAAAATATTTTAAGTTGCTAATTATTGGGATTTACAATACATTTTACTTAATTTTTGAATATATAACAGATTAAAAAGAAAAATTGGACAGACAAATTGAAATATAGAGAGTACAAAAATTTTAAAAATACCTTCGGCTTGAAGCAGACATATCAACAGACACTTGTCTGCTTCTAGCCTCTTGCATATAGTACTCCATCTGTTCAATTTTATATGACATAGTTTCACTTGATACGGTGGTTAAGAAAAAAAAAAGACTTTTAAAATGGATGATCTAACTAATCATTAGATATTTGTGTGGTAGTAAATTATTTTATTAAAGATAAAAAGTACTTTAAAATTAAATTATTTCTAATTATAGCTAACTAACTTTTTTATTTTGAGACAAACTAAAAATAAAAAAGAGTGCCGCATAAAATAAACCGAAGAAAGTTGAATAATTCAAAAATAAGAATTTTTTCCCAACCATGCGGCGACAAATTAATAGTAATTCAAAGTGAGTATTTTACCGTCATGCGGTGGCTGAGGGAATATAACTACACAACTAACTATAGGTTTTAAAATTGATCAGATTAGTGAATTTTAATTACTGATATATTAAGTTGGCTTGAAATTCAACTTTGTATAATTTTATTTTAAATTTTACGTTTTTTATAAAAGATATTTTCTCTTATATATGTAGTAAAAGAAATTGAAAATAACTCAAAAAAATTAAATAATTTACTTCAAATTAATATTTGATTTGCAATTTAGAACTCGTATAACTAATATATGTATAATCCTATTTTATTTTTTACCCTACCTCTACTTCGTACCCTATTTTCTCTTTTAGGTTTATCATTCAAATTGTTCATGTGTAAGATTATATAACAATGAACAATGATACAATCTATCTAAACATTGCAGTCATTAAAACAATACAATATAATACGATCATGAAACATTACTTAACAACCATCAAAACAAAGTGTTAGGCAATAATAGAAACATGAATTACAATCGCCAAGCAAGTTTCGAACCTGGTCTCATCGATGATTCCTCTAGCTTATACCGATAGCACAAGGGTACTTATATGCTTTTCTTGGGTGCACTGTTAATTATTTATTAGTTTCTATCAATTTTTTAAGATATATATTTATGATTTTTTTCAAAGTTAACGGATGTATTTCATTACCAAAGAAGTATAACAATTTCATTACCAAAGAAGTATAACAATTCTGGAAAGCCAAATTCCAAGAGCATTTGTTTTATGAAAGCCAATTGTATTTCCTTTTACTTATCCGTTTCGTTTTTATTTAAATTGATACGTATGATTATATGGTTGCTACCCTGGTACGTATAAATTTATACCTTGTTTGGATGGTTGTTATCCGTCATTTTGTATTATACTATTAATTTAAATATCAATCAATTTGCATATGGTGCGAATACTCTTTCAATAAATTGAAATCATTTCATACACTAGTTAACAAAGTTGTATTACCCCATCTTAGAATGTTCTTTTTATGATTCTTCTTCTAACGGTTTACAATGCTTTCTTCTTCTGTATTGAACTCTTCACATCGAGCTTATTACTATCAATTTGATAACTCTATAGACGTGATCACAAGAATTAATTATTGGAGGCATGAAAAAAAATCAACAAGAAATTATTATTGGAGAAATAAAATGGAAAAAAAAAGAGAGGCTCAGATGCAACACATTCTATCGTCTGATTTCAGACTTTGTGGAGACCCTAAATCTCACCAATTGCGCATTTATCATCACAGCACTCAAATGATGCACCAGCCGGGAATCGAACCCGGGTCTGTACCGTGGCAGGGTACTATTCTACCACTAGACCACTGGTGCTTGTTGTTCTAAAGCTTCAACTTGTTTTATTACCCTCTGTTTCTATTTATATATCGTTCTTACTAAAAATATGTGGTTTTAAATATTTGTCATTTTTACAAAATCAATGTATAAATGATACTATTCTTCCTATTTACCTTGATACTCTTCCCCCCACTTTTAATTGTCATATTGCATTTTTCGAAAGTTAGTTTAACTAATTTTCAAAGTTAAATTAGATTAAATCAATTCGATAATTTAAACGAAAAAATTAGATATTCAAAAACTATACGAAAAAGTACTATAAATTGTAATTTTTTGCATGTCAATATGATGAAAAAATACATCGTAAAATGTTAGTCAAAGTTCTTACTGTTTGACTCTAAAAAAAGAAATCATGACAATTAAAAGTGGACGGAGGGAGTAAAATAGAGAATGGGCACTCCAACCCCCCTTCATATCACTCTCTATTCTTCATATTTAGAGAGTTGAATAGTAGTTCTCCAAATTTGGAGAACTACTATTCACACTATCTATTTCACTTTTTCAATACAATATTATTTATATTATTTTCTAATTAATATATTATTTTACATATAATGTCATTAATTAAATATATAATATTCATAATTCTTTTAAATGTAATATAATATTTTAAAAATATATATTATTTAATATATACTACTTTCATCGTGAACTAACATTATTTTAATTTTTTTTCTAATTTTCGTCAACAATATAATTTTATTTTATTATTAATTTTCACTATAAAGAATACATAAAATTAAAATGATAAGATGAAAAATTTAATTTAAAAATACAATATATAACATGATAATTTAAATACAAGATAACAATACAATACATAACATAATAATTTAAATACAAGATAAAATACAATACGTAACATAATAATTAATTTATCACAATAATAATTTAGTAATCCGGTAGGTCGTTTCCAGATTTAGCACTATTCGGAAAAAAAAATTAGGGTATGATTCAGAGAATTGTTGCGACAATGATTGTGATTGCGGTTGTGATTGTCGATTTCTTTTTTCAATTATTCGTTGTTGTTCTTGTTGCTTGTAATCACATGTAACAATAAAATAAGAATGGAATTAGAGTATGATCCAGAGAATTGTTGTCGATTGTGGTTATGTTATTTAGAAATTTAGAATAAAATATAACTTTATATTAAATTAAAAATTTGAATAAACAAAATTTTATATAACATGAAAATTATATAAAGTAATTATTTGGGAAAAGGAAAGAAATGATTTATATTATGAGAAAAGAAAATAAGAATATGAAATAGAAATAATAATATAATATTAAGGAGAGAGAAAAAAATTATTTTTTAGAGAGTAAAATAGAGTATTGGGTTGGAGTTGGTTGTCTGAAAAAATAGAGAACTCTATGTTTGGAGTGTAAAATAAAGTTCAAGATTGGAGATGCCCTAAATAAGGGTACAATGATAAACTTACATAGTTTCTTAAGGGACGTGAAATTTAAAATGGTGACATATAAAAAGGAACGGAGGAAATACTTCATTACGTATTATTGAAAATATACAAGTTACCATTTCAAATATTCCTATAAAATAAAATATGGTTGATCTAGGACTTGCATATAAACAACAATATACTAATGAAATCCTACAAAGTGAGGTTTGAGAAGGGTAGAATGTTTACTATTGTATAAAACCAAAATTTAACTTTATACTATGTAATTTTCTGATGAAGGGGTCAAGGTAAAAGTGGGTCCGCCCCTGCTTATATAGTATAAGAAATTCAAAAATAACTTAAAACATTAAATAATTTATCAAATATTAATTTCGTAAAGAGTTATGTTTACTAATCTCTAAGGGTCATTAGATAGCTGGATAGAGTTATACGTGTATTAATAATGTGAGTATTGGTTATGAAGGAATTAGTAATGTGGTAGTATTAATTATGAAAGTATTAGTAATGTGAGAATTAGTTATGCAAGTATTCGTTATGTGAGTATTAATTATGCAGATATTAGTTATACAAGTATTAGTTATGCATGATTTAATTAGTTATGCAGAGTTTATTCTACATCAATTGTGAGGTTTGACCACAATGCAATTATTCTACATCTATTGTATTGTAATTTGTATATACTTAACCGCATAAATTATTCTACATCTATAAGTAAAATTCTGCATACACCCCTGCATACAATACAAAACAATAGATACATTGTGAAACAATGCTTTATGAGGATTGAAGTCTAGTTCTAATTTCAGGTGAGGCTTACACATATCATTTGCTACAACTTTTCAGTGTCTTCTCAAATATCCTTATGTTTCTTTCAATCTAGATGGGATGAATCGCTTGAGCATACACCAATCTGAATATCTTAGCATGTTGTGATTTTCCTTTTGCATTTTGAATGGACCATTGCAAATGTTGTTCTCCATAACTATTGATGTAGTCACAATAAACAAATAGGTGCTCCCCAGTTTCATTATATTTTGCAATTGACAGAGACAGATTCAACATATACCGTCAGTCCCCATTGAAGTACTAGTCTGTCCAAAGACTCTTCCATTCCATTCTAGGATAGTCATCTAATAGTTGTAGGTAACCTTGTCTGATTAAGCTCGTGGAACTCGTAACATCATAATTGATTTGTGTTCATAGTGAGTTTTCTGGTACTCAGGATCTTCCGGATCACCCAATATGCTTGTTGGGGTATAGGACATTCGCTCAAGTTTTGACGTTTGATATAATAAAAATGGTTGTATTATATGTGCTCTACATCCAAACAACGCTCCACTATAATCACCAACGAAGTTCAAAGTTCCAACAACTACTAAGATACATTCGCTCAAGTTTTGACGTTTGATATAATAAAAATGGTTGTATTATTTGTGCTCTACATCCCACTATAATCACCAACAAAGTTCAAAGTTCCAACAACTACTAAGATGACATTCGCTCAAGTTTTGACGTTTGATATAATAAAAATGGTTGTATTATT
>JAJONR010013477.1:0-10543 GCA_029582245.1 Solanum etuberosum
ATTTTGGCTAAGTTTAATATTTCTTAAAGACATTTGCATGAGTTATCCTTTGAGACTATTTCTTGTGTTTAAGACTTCCGCTGAGTAAGTAAGCCAGACCAAGGGTTCGCTTGGGGCCAGCAATGGTTCTCGAGTGCCAGTCCCGCCCATGATGTAGGCTCGGGGCGTGACACTTTTAATCTCAAAGACATAGATAACTACACAATAAATTAATTGCTCATATTCATTATAAAGTATGAACAAATTCTCAAGTTTACTGCAAGTTGTAAATACTTTTCTTGATGGAATAAATGTGTTTCTCGACACTGCGATTGGAATAGAAGTATAGTTTTAAATTGAAAATCATCACTTTGGTATGTTGATTTTTTAAAAACACCCAAACAAATTGAATAGTTTGTGTAATATTTTTTCCTTTCAAGTATATATAATAAGTTGAATTGTTGTCAAACATGATACATTCTCCCTTTAATTTTTTATTTTAATAATTACTTATGATACATTTAAATAGAAAACTTTAAAATGCTATATGTAAAGCAAAATGTAGGGTTGAACTTTCTACAAGTTAGAATTAGAATATTTGTTCAATTTTTTCAGCCTTTTAAAATTTATTTATCCATTCACCAACAATTATTTATTTATTAGAAAATTTAATATCTCCGGTTGATGTTCATTTGATTTCCTAAAAATATCAAATAGTAACACTTCCCGGAAGCAAAAGGATAAATTATAAAATCAAATTAAAGATGATTGATTGAAGGATAAATGATAAGATATTATAATTATCATCTTCCTTTACATTATTAATGTTTGTTACTACGTATTCTTGTATGTAAGATAATATAATATTTTAGTTTTAATGACTGATAAGTTTTAAGTATAAATATTGACAAAACTACCCTTGGCGCTCTCTTTGGCCTAGAATGTATTTTTGTTTTTTTAATTGGCCTTTTGGCTTCATTTTAATTATTTATTCACTGTACTACAAGAAAACACAACGCTTCAATCTGCATTATTGAATGTGAGGCATAGCAAGATTTCAGGATCTCAGTGTCTCGCATAATTCAATCTGTGTTTGTTGTAGATGTTTAGCCAAAGTTACTTCGTAACATATTTTTGTACGGATAGAAGTATAAATATTTACATTGAAAATATTGTCATGAAGTAGATAATCTAGATTAAATTGTAGACAAAAAAAATTAAATGGTGCAAAAATGCTAAAAGGTAAACATTTATTGAATAATCATGAATAAACTTAGTGAAGATCATTATACAAAATCTTTAAACATGCCTATGTAGTAAAAGAATGATATTTGAAATTTCTCTATTTAATTAAATTGTTTGTATGTCATAAATGACTCAGCTGTAATTAATTGATATTAGGCCCGTATCCAATACCTCTTGCCTCTTGCTATAGGTGTCGGTAAGAATCAAGAACACATTAGAGTAGTATTCAACGTACTATACATTTGAGATTTATTACACTTAAATAACAATAATGATAATTACTTCCTGATGTGTTATGCGTCAGTTACTAACTATAAGTTTGACTTTCTTTGGAAGATGGCCTTATCCGAGAAGTTGAAAAACAAATTCAGGAAGCCAAATCAAGAGACACACATATACTACTGTCATTTAGAATAAAATGGTAATCGAGGAACAATTCATTACAATATGAGTCTCATGCTTGAAGCAACCTTGTATTCTGAGGGCTAAAGAGCTTGCGTGGTTGGTCTCATTGAATATGTGAGTTTGATTTTTAGGAGGAAGGGAAGGAGAAGATAACAAATATAAAATTTACTATCCTCGAGTGAGATATTGCTAATATACTTTCCATTATCTTGTGTAGTTGAGAAATCCAAAAAATGATATACTTATAACGATTTGGAAGACAACATTAGAAGTATCATATATTGCAACTCCAGAAAAAGTCTTTAGACTGATAAAAACAAAGGCGCCTTTGTGGAGTTGCAACTCTAGTACATGATCTAAAATGTAGATTCAAAATCAGTCTTCTTGCTTGTTGTAATATTTTCATTGTAAAAAATTCTCTTACGTTCTTGGATGTTATCAGCTCCCTGAATTTTCATGAAAGACTACTTTAACTAATAAATGACGTTGATCTATCCATAATTTAGAGTGTTAAAAAGATCTATTTACAAGACAATGTCCTTGAAACTTTGAGGTTCGAAATCTGGGAGTTGAGTTTCCCATCAAAGTAGGAAGAAATCAGATTAATCAGACCCTAAAGAAATAAATATCTCATTCATAACATGAGATTAAAAGTCACAAACAAATTGATGTTTTGACCGTGGTGATGGAAGCAAAAAGAATGGAAAATGATTATACAACTTTTTGAAAAGATAAATATCGAGAATAAAATAATTAAAGATGTTTTCTACTCTTTCAATAGATTTACTATTATATAAAATAGAGAAAAATGTCTGAAATATATCCGAACTTTGATCGAAATTGCTGTAACAATACCGAACTTTGGAAAGGACCTTTTACCCCCCTGCACTATTTAATAGTGTATTTTAAAGGTATATATGTGCCCACGTGTCATCATAAATATTGCATCATTATAAATAATAACGTGTCCACGTGGGCACATATATACCTTTAAAATACACTATTAAATAGTGCAGGGGGTAAAAGGTCCTCCATAAAATTTGGTATCGTACATCAATTTCGGCTAAAGTTGGAGTATTTTTCAGACCCTTTTTCCTATAAAATATTGTCGACAATTTTATATACTCACTCGAAAACACAAATATATCAACTGATTATGGGTAAGTTTATAGAGGTAGTTCACCACCGCGCGAAGCGCGGATAATTTACCTAATTTTATTATATTATAAAATAAAACGTTTGCTTCGATCTTACAATTCTTTTATATAATTTTTCTTGCACTCATTTTCTAGCAATTCATTCTTATCTTTTTTTATTCACTTGTTATTTATATACTTATGCTTGCAACTCAAACGATCACTTTTGTTTGTACATAATAATAAAAGATTTAAAATATTTTTTCAAATTATTTAATTTTTCAAACTATCATTTCTAGAAGGGACTATCGAACAAATAGAACTATAAGGAATTTCAAGGTATTATATTATACTTATCTAGAAGAAACTTTTGATGCTACTAGAATTATGCATCTTACCATTGCGAATTTATTCTATTCTATAATTAAAAACAAATTGCTTTAAAATGACAAAAGTGGTTTTCAAAGGCACCAAGTTACGAAATCATGCTTTAAAAAGTAAAGTGGCCTAATCCCATGTCTCCCTATTTTTCAATTTAACGTGGTTGAACATATACATTATGTAACATTCTAATAATTGCGGAAAGAAATAATGACATAGTTCTCGTAAAAATAAGAGATAAGTGTTAATAACATATATAAATTATTCCTTTTTTTTAAATTTCATATCTAAACTATTGGGAGTGAAAGTTTCATAACCAAATTATCACTTATTAATATTAGAAATATACATTAATGATTTGTGTAATACACTCTCTCTTTTATTTGCAAAACTTTGCCAAATATTCCACCTTGACAAAAATTGGATAAACTATTAATATTAGTTAAAAGCTAAAAATCCAATATTTTCAGCTGCCTCTCCACCTACAAGCCTAAAACCTAATATTTTGCCTAAAAACTCACCGTCGACATGGCCACTACGGCCTTCGACCAGCCTCCATTGATGGAGGTTGGCCTGCCAATTATGCCCACCGATCATAACAAACCTACCTATGCAAATACCTTAGCCACACATGCCCAAAAGACCAAACCGTTACCTCTAAAGCCTATCACGTACCTGCATGGAAAACCAAAGATAGTATGGGAAGAGGAGGAAGTAGAGCAAATGATTATCAATGAGAAACTTCAATATGCTGTGATCGCGAAATTCTCATATGGTTGGCCTGATATTCAAGATCTGAGACGACTTATACCGAAACAATGTGAGCTTAAAGGAGAAGTAAACATAGGGCTACTTAGCAATAGATACATATTGATTAGGTCTTCATTGCTGGAGGATTATGTGACTCTATTATCAAAGCCTCAATTTTACATCACCCATAATTACTGGTCGTACCCTATGCGGACTTTGAAATGGAAACCTCAGTTTAATCCAGATGAAGAAACTACTACTGCAATCGCATGTATCTCTTTTCCTGCACTTCCGCCGATTTGTTTTGGAACAAAACCCATTTTCTCAATGGCGGCAGCAGTAGGAAAGCCACTACAAGTTGATATGGCAACCCTGAATAAAACACGCCCCAGCTGTGCACGAGTGAAGGTGGAAGTGGATCTGCTTGGAGAATTCCCAAAACGTATTACTATGGGAATGAGGAAGAAATCAGAGGAGGTACTTGAAAGATGGGTGACTATAAAGTATGACTATACTCAAATATTGTAAGACATGTAAGTTGCAGGGGCATAATGAGGAAGAATGTTTCATTCTTCATCCAGAGCTATTCCCAAAGGAGGAAAAGGAGGTGGAAGTAGATAAGGAAAAGAAGAATACATGCAAAGAGATACAACCAAACAATGTTCTTACTGAACAAAAAGAAATGGGGCAACCACAGAAAGGGAAGGAGAATGGGGATAATACTAAAGATTTCAAGGAGCAGTGGAGGAGAACAGTGCACAGAAGAGGAAGGCTTCTTTCAAAAGAAAAGCCTGAACAGGTATGGAATCCAAGGAGAAAAGAAAAAAATAAGGAGCAACATATGACAACAACAAATAAATTTGATGCATTAGGGGAAAGAGGAGAAAAGGAGGAAACACAAGAAACCAATAAGCCAGGTTAACAGCAAGGTCAGAAGGAACAACAAGATATTTTCCAACTTTAGAAGGCTGATGATCAAAGTAGACAAGACAAGGAGATAGGGAGACAAGTTCAAAGTCAATGCACAAAGATAAAGAACTTACACCTTCAAGAGGTCAAAGCAGCATTTATTCAAGTATGGAAACACCCAAGGAGATCTCAAATTTAGAAAGTACACATATAGGTACTGCCATCAGGGAAAGAATGAGGGAGGAAAAATATATAGACAATGCTGAAAAGGAAATTAACATGGAGAACAAGGAGGAGAACACAAATGTACTGGATGAAGATCATTAAAAGCTGAGAGGTAGACCAGATGAAAAAACTCCCAGAATAGACAAGATGCAGCCTACAGAAGTGAATAAAAAGCAAGATGAAGAGGAAGAAGATAACTTGGAGGCATCCATAGAGCAAATAGGAAGAGAAGGGGATTTGTCACCTAGACAAATAGGGTAACTAAAAGGTAGACACAAAAATAAATGCAGCAGCACTGTGCCTCTGCAAATAAATATATGGAGCAGGAAGGGAACATCATTCTCCAGTGATCAATGATTAACAAATTAGTTTTCTAGAACATAAGGTCAGTAAAATCTCAAAACGCTTTTGAGAGATTACTTGACCTTAACAGAAAAAATTATTACTCATAAATAGCTCTTTTAGAGCCTTTTCAAAGTCCTACAGAGATAGAAAGCTATAAAAGAAGACTTGGAAAACAACATGCTAGAGCTAATTGTTGAGCTAAAATCTGGATTTTCTGGGATGAGGATTGGGAGGAACAGCAGACAGTGGACTCAGTACAACAACTAACCATTAGTTTCAAACATAAAGGGAATCAAAATCTAGTCAAGATAACTGCAGTATATGCTAGATGTAATGCTCTGGAAAGATTAGAGTTATGGGAGGACCTTGAGGACATTGCTAACAACACAATATGCCCATGGCTAGTATGAGGGGATTTCAACACTATTATGCATGAATCTGAAAAGTTGGGAGGACTGCCAGTTACACAGAATGAAACTACAGATATTATTCAGTGTATAAATACATGTTCACTGAATGAATTGAAGTTTACAGGAAGCTGTTACACTTGGTGAAATGGAAGAATTGAGGAGAAATGCATTTTCACAAGAATTGGACAGAGTTTTTGGAAACAATGAATTCATGAACATCCCACAAGGAAGTGAGGTCCATCACTTGATAAGGGAAGGGTCTGACCATGCCCCTTTACATGTGAGGTGCAATAATCTACTGGATCAGATCAGAAAACCATTCAGATTCTTGAATTTCTGGGTCAAGCACAATGAGTTTGTTAAAGTGGTGGAGGAGAGTTGGAAGAAAGAGGCACAAGGTTTACCTTTTACCATTGTTCAACATAAGCTCAAGAGATTAAAGGGAGTCTTGGTGCAATGGAGCAAATCAACTTTTGGGAATATATTCCAACATGTTGCAACATTAGAAGATGTGATAAAAGCTAAGGAAGCTCAACTTGAAATGAATCCAACCCCAGAAAACAAGATTCGTTTAAAAAAGGCAGAAGCTGATTTAAAAAGGTACATACACATAGATGAGGAATACTGGAAACGGAAGGCTGGAATGAGGTGGTTTCAAAATGGAGACTGGAGCACAAAATTCTTTTATGCCTATGTACAGGATAGAAGAAGGAAGCTATATATTTTAGCAATACAGACAATGCAGGGAGATATAATTTCTACCACACAAAACATTGGAGAGGAGGCAGTTAATGTATTTAGGGAGTAGTTCACAGAAACCAATGAACCCACAGATTACACCATGTTGGAAAATATTCCAAAGATAATATCCAAGGAGCAAAATGAAGAGATGGAAAGACTACCAACATAAGAGGAGGTAAAAAAGGTGTTTTTTTCTCTAAATGGGGACAGTGCAAGTGGTCCGGATGGATACTCTGGACAAATTTTTAGAATTGTTGGGAAATTGTGAAACAGGACATCATTAACATGGTAAAAGCATTTTACAGTGGAATGGAGATGCCAAGGTTCATCACACACACAAATCTGATCTTAATTCCCAAAAAGGAGACAATGAATAATTTTGGGGACTTAAGACCAACTAGTCTTAGCACCTTCACCAACAAAATTATTACAAGAATGCTCCATGAAAGGTTGGTGACAGTTCTACCAGATATTATATCAAAGAACCAGTCAGGATTCATAAAAGGTGGAAGTATAACAGAAAATATCCTACTGGCTCAGGAGATTGTGAGGGATATTAACAGGAGGAACAAATTTCACAATGTGGTGGTGAAATTGGACATGGCAAAAACATATGATAGAGTATCCTGGAAGTATTTGGTAAGAGTACTTAGGAAATTTGGGTTCTCAAAAAGAATTATAGATATGGTGGTAAGAGTGATCTGCAATAATTGGTACTCAGTGATAATGAATGGGAAAAGAGGACTGAAACAAGGTGATCCTTTGTCACCCACTTTATTCATCATAGCTGCTGAAGTACTAGCTAGGAGACTCAACAAATTGTTTGAAGATCCAGAGTTTAAAGGGTATGGCATGCCAAAATGGAGTCCTGAAATTAATCATCTATCTTATGCAGATGATACCATTCTTTTCTGTTTTGGACAACCTACCTCTATGAGAAAGATGATTAAGGTGTTGAGGACTTATGAGGAAGTTTCAAGGCAAATGATTAATCTGAACAAAAGTTTAGTGTATTTGCATGAGAAGGTTCACATTGGTATTTGTAATCAAATCAGGAGGATCACATGAATAAAGCAAGGCTACTTTCCTTTCACCTATTTAGGCTGCCCTATTTTCTATGGGAGGAAAAATAGAAAACATTTTGAAGAATTGATTAAAAAGGTCATGAAAAGGATCAGTTTGTGGCAGAACAAATTGTTATCTTTTTTAGGGAGGTATATACTAATAGCTCATGTGTTACAATCAGTTCCTGTGTACATGCTGTCAGCCATGAACCCACCTATTAGGGTAATAAATCAGCTGCATAAGATATTTGCCAAGTTTTTCTGTGCTAACACAACTGGATCAATAAACAAACATTGGGTGGCATGGGACAAAATGTGTAATCGAAAAGAGGAACGGGGTTTGGGTCTGAGATCATTACATAGTGTAGCTAAGGCTTTATTTGCCAAGCTTTGGTGGAACTTCAGGACTGCCACCTCATCATCATGGGCTTCATATATGTGGAATAAATATTGTAAGAAGCATCATCCTGCCATTGCTCAAGGGTTTGGGGCATCACATGTGTGGAGGAAAATGGTTCTAATTAGAGAAGAGGTGGAGCATGAAATATGGTGGCAGATAAAGACAGGATCTTCTAGCTTTTGGTTTGATAATTGGACCAAGTTAGGGTCCATGTACTATTTGGAGGAAGAGGCAGTGGAGGAAGAGATTGAAGTAAATGAATTTATTACAGATGGAAGGTGGAATAGACAACTATTAATGGAGAAATTATCCATTGAAATGACTGATCACATCATGGATAGTATAAAAGACACAACTACACAGTCTGACAATGATGTAGCTTGGTGGATGGGAAACACACATAGGAGGTTTACTGTGAAGTCTGCTTGGAATCTGATGAGAAACAAGCATGAGATATGAAGGGACTATGAGTTGATCTGGCAGAAAGAGCTCCATTTTAAATTCAGCTTCTTTATGTGGAGGGTATGGAAGAGAAGAATTGCAACAGATGACAATCTTAAAAAGATGAAGATTAACATAGTATCAAGATGCTGGTGTTGTCACAACAAGAAGGAGGAAACAATGACACATTTATTTCTAACAGCCCCCATAGCAAATAAACTATGGAGGCATTTTGCTAATTGTGCAGGAATAAAGATGGAAGGATTGTTACTGCAACAACTTATAATAGCTTGGTGGAAACACAAGGCATCACCAAAGTTACAGGAAGTTTACAGAGCCATACCAGCCATTGTTTTATGGACTATATGGAAAAGGAGAAATGCAATCAAACATGGAAGTAACATCAGATATGAGGAGATGGTGAATCAAATTGTTGGAGTTGTGAGACAACTAATAAAGCACAAGTATCCATGGATAAAGAGAATATAATGGTCAATGCCAGACATAATTAGCAGAATATGGAACTATAAACCAAAGCTACACTACTTCAGTGTTACCTGGAAGCCTCCTGACAGTAGGAGAATAAAATGCAACACTTATGGAGCCAGTAGAGGTAATCCAGGTTTGAGTTCGTTTGGTTATTGCCTAAGAGATAGTAGTGGGGATCTTATATTTGCAAAATCAAGAGGAATAGGAATTGATACAAACATGGAGGCAGAATCTTTAGCAATCCTAGATGCCTTAAGAACTTGCAAAGAAAGGAATTTACAGGATGTTATAATCGAAACTGATTCACTCAGTTTGAAAAAAATCATCCAGAGGGAGTGGAAAATACCTTGGGAATTGGTGGAGAAAATAGAGGAAATCAGAGACATCATGCTTCTAACAGGTTCTACAATCACACACACATACAGAGAAGGTAATGGTTTGGCAGATTGTATAGCTAACATTTCAATAGAAGGCCAAACAAGTCATGAATATCACAGTTTCCATGAACTTCCAGCTAGAGCAAGACAAGTACTAAACGCAGAAAAAGCAAAAGTACCAGTTCTTCGCATAAAGACTCGCAAAATCAATCAACAATAAGGCGGTCACAAGGTATACAAGGTAGCAAAGGAGCGGCGGCAGCTTAAAGCACATAGATACAACAGTTTTTGCATATACAATCAAATCTTAGGCATACATTGACTAGATCTACAACACACTACCAAAAAGAGCTGATTCACACGGAGAGCAAGAGCGAGCTTCATTAGAATTTCAAGAGAGTACACATATCGGAGGTCCGACATTTGGATCACCTCAAAAGAATAGAAACAGTACCTCGTCCTACGAAGCAGAGCAACACGTAAGTCACCAAAGAAAAGATCCATCCGGTCCTTCATTTCGGAACTCCGACGACTGCAAGAAGACAACATTAGATTGAAGAATCGGAAGTGAGTAGAGAAGATAGAATGTCAACAAAGTTCAGATTTTTGCTTTTCTTTTTTGCTTTGGGGACTGGTCTCATTTTGGGTCGGTCCTAATCTGTGACCTTTGTAAATAATGAATAAAAAGGTCCCTGGACCAAAAATTAGATTTTCTAAAGAGTTAAAAGCTAAAGATTAAAGTATTTCTATCCTAAAAAAAGAGAAATTATTAATTTTTTTTAAAATAAATTTAAAATATTTTTCTCACCCCAACCCACCGCATCATCCCCACCCCGACAGACCCCTCATCCTTTTCTTTTTTTAAATTTCTTTTGTAAAATATTTTTAAAAAATTTAGACCTCACTCCTTCCCCTGCTCCTTTCTGAAAAAAATTGATATTAATTTTATTTTACTCCATCCCATCTAACCCTCTGCTTCTAATTTTTCTTTTATTTTTTTATAGTTTCCTCGTTTTGTGTTAGATATGCACATATAATTTTAGGAAAATATTTTTTCTAATTGCGTACCGAATATAACAAAAATATAATTTTTATTTTTAAAAAAGTCTTGCCCCAAGTAAAAAGTACTATATATATATATACCAGAACGAGAAAAAAATTTGAAAGCGGAGGGTTGTGTGGTGGGATAAATTTGTTTAAAAAAAATTAAAAAAATATATAAATTATTATTTGAAGAGATCGCGGG
>JAJONR010013478.1:0-10509 GCA_029582245.1 Solanum etuberosum
TAATTCATGAACTAAAGGAACTACATAGCTAGGGTTCTGAATTTCATGCAAGAAACTGAGCAACAACATGATAATCTGATTTGGATCATTCTAACAGCTAAAACCCAACAATTTCTAACATTCAAGAAACCCTAGGTCTAGATTATATCAAGGGAATCAAGATTCTGACTGAATTCTACGGACCTAATGGGCGAAAGAAACCCACTAGTGAAATTCCACATACCTGGTGATGAATTCCACAGAGAAATATTTCGATTTTGGGGCTGGAACTGAAGAAAACTCATTGCATTCTTGGAAAAAGGGTTTGGTCGACTCTTTCTCCCCTTTTGCTCTGAGTTTGCTAAATTTTGGAGAATGAATTGACTAGGGTAAGTTCTAATTAATTTACTAGGATTAAACTGACCAAAACTATGTAGTTTAGGGAGTTAAACGACGCAGTTTAGGGTTCCAACGCATAGGGAAAAGACCAAAAGACCCCTAACTTAACTGCTGTCAGGGTCAACCGACCGACTGACCGACGGACCGTGGATGGACCGACGGACCGTGGATGGACCGACGGTCCGTGCTGGTCAACCATCGTTCGTTACTGGGAGTTGAATAATGAGGGTCTGACCTTCGGTCCGTAGGTCCTGGCGTAGGCTGACCCTTAGCTGATTTTCTGGGGGATTTCTGGGGCCCGACCTACGGCCCTGGACCACGGACCGTGGTCTGCCCTACGGTCCGTAGGTCCTGGCGTAGGTCTGGACTTAGAATAATTTTTCTGGGCTTTTCTAGGAGGGGCTCCTGGTCGTGAACCACGGACCACCAGGACAGACCGTGGGTCACCCTACGGTCTATAGGTGGTGCCCGTCGGTGGCACCTATAGGTTCTCAAATCTGCAATCTAGTCTGTCTAGGATACGGGGTGTTACATTTTCTTTCTCGTTTTCTAACCCTAATTCACCTAGAATCGAATGGTTTCTTCCAAACCATCTTAGATTTATTTACCCAACTTAACTACATGAAAATCTACTCGAAAACTCTCAAGAACAATGCTCATTAACAAGATACTCGCCTCAAGAACTAAACCAAACATCGTAAATCAAGAATGAAGAACAACACTTCAAAAATTTCATCAAGAACCTCAATATACTCAATCTCAAAGATGAATTTGAAAGTGAAAACTCATGATTAGCATGTGGTTGAACTAACCCAACAATATGGAATCTTACATACCTCTTAGGATCGAATCCTTGGCGAAAACCCCTCAAAGATTGCAAGAATCTTGAGCGTTCTTCCTTTTCTCCTCTTTTCCTCTTCTTGAACTCTCTCAAAAACCTAAGCGTAATTTAGGATTAACTAAAACTGATTCTAATCAGTTTAGACCCCTAAAAGGTTAACAAAAATGAGCTAGGCTAGTGGGGTAAGGAAAAGACTAAAATACCCCTCATTAATTCAGGTAACTTTCCTTAACTGGATAGACTAAACTCAAATGGGCATATCCCCCTCATCCGAACTTGAAATTTAGCAAACTCGGTGGCGTTGGAAAGAGGACTCAGAGATCTTTCATTTGATAACTTATGGGCCACCTAAATCATCATGTACTGAAAGTTATGGTTGTTTGAAGTTGACCCAAAACTTAAAAGAACCTAGGAATGACTTGAATGAATTTTCTTTAGTTCTTTTTGGAACTCAAGGTGCTACATCTAGTGACCTTAACACTTTAGAAAATTTAAATTCCTCGGTAAAATCTTACTCACAATGAAGAATGGTCGGGTCTTAGCTCAAAAATTTTTGGGGGTGTTACACAAATTGTCTAACTTGTACGTCTTTTCAAGGCTCCATTTTTAGAGGCTCGGTAAATTTTCTGGAGAATGATACTTCCGAGATATGGAATAGAAGACAGAGTCATATGAGCGAGAAAGGGATTGGAAATTTGGCTAAGAAGAATTTTCTTTCTGGAGTGAAACAAGCAAAGTTGAACAAGTGTGTTCATTGTTTAGCCGGTAAACAAAAAAGAGTTTCTTTTCAGAGTCATCCGCCTTCAAGAAAGTTTGATTTGTTGGAGTTGGTACATTCTGATTTGTGTGGTCCTTTTAAGGTAAATTCTCATGGTGGTGCACTTTACTTTGTGACTTTTATTGATGATCATTCTCGCAAACTCTGGTATTCTCTTTGAAGTCCAAGGATCAAGTCATTGATGTGTTCAAGAGTTTTCAGGCCTTGGTTGAGAGACAGACAGGGAAGAAATTGAAATGCATCCTTTCTGATAATGGTGGTGAGTATATTGGTCCTTTTGATAGATATTGCAGAGAGCGGGGTATTCGGCATCAGAAAACTCCTCCAAAGACTCCTCGGCTAAATGGTTTAGCGGAGAGGATGAACAGAACTCTTGTTGAGAGGGTTAGATGTATGCTTTCAGAAGGTAAGCTATCAGATTCCTTTTTGGCAGAAGCACTTAATACTGCTGTCAATGTTATAAATTTATCACCTACTATTGCTTTGAATGGTGATGTCCCTGACAAAGTTTGGTCCGATAAGAATGTTTCTTATGATCATCTTAAAGTTTTTGGGTGTAAAGCCTTTGTGCATGTTTCTAAGGATGAAAGGTAAAAGTTGGATGTTAAAACTAGGCAATGTATCTTTGTTGGTTATGGTCAAGATGAATTTGGCTATCGTTTCTTTGATCCAATTGGGAAGAAACTTGTTAGAAGCTATGATGTTGTGTTCTTTGAAGACCAAACATGTCACGACCCAAGATAGACTGTAGGTGTAACATGGCTTATAGACCCTGAGAGGCCCTACACAAGCCACTTAGCATACATAAACAAGATAATAGAAAATCAAGAGATTTTAAAAGAAAATTCCAAAACATAAGAGTTTTATAAACTGAAGCGGAAGTCTAACAATGTCTCAAAGTCATCTAGTACAAAAGAGTAATCGGGACGTAACCCGTACATCAAGTTCAAAAGTGAAATGTAAAGACACTTTGAAATAAAGGCTTGGTCTTCGGAACATGAGGACTCACCAATCTTTAAAACTTCTACTAAGAGATCCCTAGCAACAAAAATGTGAATCTGAGGCGTCGGACCCTACATTTGGAGAAGAAATGTAGGCAAGAGTATGTGTTAGTACAAAAATATACCAAGTATGATAGCAATGCATAAAACATATGAAATCATGCTAAAAGGACCTTTCCATGATATGTCATGACCAAGATAAAACATGAGATAAAAGGTTAGAAAACATGAGTCATAAAAACATGGTAAATGCAAGTTAACATCCCTAAGTCATTCATGAGATACCTCTTGAAGTAGCCTTGATTCATTAGTGTGGGAGATTTACCTTTAACCAACATTTAAGACCATGTGAGCTATCAACATGGAATCTGGTGTCTACCTCACACCGAAAAGAGGTGTTCTCACTTGTCAAGGTAAGAATCATGAACTTCTAACTTATGTGGATCCACTAGCTAATGTCTATCTAGACAACCTATGGTGGCACATAGTTTATGGGACATACGTAATCACTACTTGTCCACTCCGTACTAAGCATAACTCCCACGGAATATTCATTATTCTTAACTTTTCTTAACATTCATGAGATATGGGTATTCGCCACTTGTCCTATCATTGGAGGTCATGGGTAATCGCCGCTTGCCTCATTATTAGAATAGCTCCTTAACTTTGATTCATTTTAGGTGAGAAGACCTTTAAACCTTAGAATCCTTTATGTGAGAAAACCTTTCACATTCATGTATTGAGTAACTATGTGAGAAATCCTTTCACAATAATAAACCAACAACAACATCATTTATGCTTTACTCTCAAAGCAACTTATATCATATTTCATCAATTTTATAAGAACATACATATTTTCATAATTCACCTTTCATAGTTCAAAACCCAATTTCAATAATCAAAATCTAGAAAACATGGGTTAAGCATGGGTTCATGGGGATTCATCTTAAAAACATGGAATTGTCTCAATTTATGCATAATAGTTCATAAAGCAATCAAATAAATCGACATTGAAAAGAACCCATGACATGGAAGAAAATCCTAACTTCAATTAGAGATTTCTAACTTTGTAAATTGGGGAATTTAGGAACTCTATGGAGGGAAGAGCTCCATAGATGAAAACTATCATACGTTGATGCAAAAAGCTTACTATCAATGGTGGAATTGGAGTCTTGGCTTGAAACCCTAGCCTTCTTCTTCAAGCTTCTAGAGAGAGAAATATTTAAGGGACGACTTGTTCTTCTTTTGAGAATTTAAGAGAGAGAATTGATTTGGAAGACTTTGGGGTTAAAAACATTTATATAGGCTTCTAATTGAGGGTAAAACGACATAGTACTAGGCTAGAATAATTAGGAAAAGACCCAAAAAATCTATTAAAAATAACTGTCGATGACCCGACCGACGGTCCGTTGGTCAAACCACGGACCGTACTGGTTGGTCGTCGGTCGAGTTCAGAGACTATGATTTTGGGATTCCCAACGACGGACCCATGTACGGTCTATAGGTCCACCTATGGGTCGTACATGCCCAGTCATGGGTCTCAACGTTGACTTTAAAATTTCTCTAAGTTTGGACTCACCTACGAAACCTATCTACGACTCGTGCATTGGACAACGAACTGTCTTGGTGAACCATTGGAAAGTACTGGAACTTGAAAAAATTTAGGAATCTGGACTGGCCAACCACGAGCCAACCTACGGTCGTTGTGTCAGTCCACGGGTCATGGGTGGCTTCGTCGGTACTGCCACCAGCTACTGCAAAAGCTAAAAATTTCTAGTTTTTTGAATACGAGGTGTTACATTATCTCCCCCTTGGGAACATTCGTCCTCGAATGAGATTCAAGTCATCATAAGGAGGGTAGGAACTTAATCTAACAGCCCAACATGAATGCAATTACATAAAATGCACATATCCGAGGAGGAAACATCAACTCCAAGCTAACGCATGTTCAAAACATCTTATCATGAAGTCTATATGCAACTCATGCTCATATGCACATAAACATGTAGAAATCAATCAAGTTAATCCATTTTCTCAAAATTTAAGTTTTTCATGAATCATGCATAATGGGGAAACCATAGAAATATCTAAGACACATGACACCAAAAGAGTAAACCATGAGGAACTAAATACCTCAAGCTAGAGTAGGAATAGAAGGAAAGAGATGAGGATAAGAGGACATCATATCGGCCTCGGCCTCCCAAGTAGCACCCTCGACTAACTAATTCCTCCATAAAACTTTCACGAAAGCAACTTCTTTATTTCTCAACTTCTTGACTTGGCGGTCTAAAATCTCAATTGAAACTTCCTCATAAAAAAGATTCTCCTTAACTCCCAACCCTTCTAAGGGAACTATAGATGTCGGATCTCCAACACATTTCTTCAATAAAGAGACATGGAAAACTGAATGAACCAATGCTGACTCATTGGGCAAATCAAGCTCATAAGCGACCTTGCCAATTCGCCTCAAAATATGATATGGGCCCACATAATGGGGACTAAGCTTCCCCTTCTTCTCAAATCTCATTACACCCTTCATGGGTGAAATTTTCAAGTAGACCCAATCATTTACCTCAAACTCATGATCTCTTCTTCTAACATAGGCATAAGACTTTTGTCGACTTTGAACCATTTTCAACCTTTCTCTAATAAGCCGAAATTTCTCCATAGCCTCTTGTACCAATTCAGGACCTATCAAGACAACTTCACCCACTTCAACCAACCCTATAAGAGATCTACACCCTTTACCATATAAAGCCACAAATGGAGCCATACCAATGCTTGAATGATAACTATTATTATACGCAAATTCAATCAAAGGAAAATGATCATCTCAATTACCCTTGAAGTCAATTACACATGCTCTCAACATATCTTCCAAAGTATGAATTGTACGATACGCTTGCCCATCGATTTATGGATGAAAGGCCATACTAAGCTTAACACGAGTACCAAGCCCCTTTTGGAAGGATTTCCAAAATTGAGAAGTGAATTGGGCACCACGATCGGAGATAATGGACAAGGGCATTCCATGCAACCTAACTATTTCCCTCAAATACAACTTAGCATAGTCCTCCGCCGAATAAGAAACTTTGACAGGAATGAAATGAGCTGATTTCATCATTCGATCTACTATAACCTAAATCGAGTCATGTTGTCTTCGGGTACGTGGTAAACCAACGATGAAGTCCATGTTCAAATCTTCCCACTTCCAAGTAGGGATGCTAATATCTTGAGATAAACCTCCCGACTTTTGATGCTCAACTTTCACTTGTTGACAATTAGGACACTTAGCCACAAATTCCGCAATATCCTTCTTCATTCCATTCCACCAATAGACCTCCCACAAGTCACGGTATATCTTGGTGGCTCTTGGGTGGATGGAATATCGAGAACTATGGGCTCCTGATAAGATTTACCCTCTAAAGTCATCAACATTAGGAACACACAAATGACCTTGATACGCACACCATCTCCCCCTTGGGAGAAAGCCTCTACGGACTTTTTAAACATCATTTCCTTTAATTCAACCAAAGTCGGATCAAGACCTTGCTTTGCTTTCACATCTTCCACAAAAGACGATTCTGAACCATTGTGAACCATAATACCACCTTTGGTGGAGTCAACTAACTGAACACCCAATCGGGCCAATCTATGAACATCTCGAACTAACTCTTTTTTATCATCCTCAACATGAGCAACACTACCTATCGATAATCGACTAAGAGCATCTGCCACCACATTTGCTTTACCGGGGTGATAGAGAACACTCATGTCATAATCCCTTAATAATTCAAGCCACCTTCTTTGGTGAATATTTAGATCTTTCTGTTTAAACACATATTGCAAACTATTGTGGTCGGTAAAAATATCCACATGAACACCATATAAGTAATGCCTCCAAATCTTTAAGGCAAAAACAACCGCCGCTAGTTCAAGGTCATGGGTAAGATAATTCTTCTCATGAATCGTAAGTTTTCTTGAGGCATAGGAAATAACCTTCCCAGTTTGCATAAGGACACACCTTAACAGTAGACAACAAATCCATCGTTTCCTTCCGGTAAGTCAACACCGGAGCAGAAGTAAGTCTATCTTTCAATTCTTGAAAACTCTTCTCGCATGCTTCCGACCATATGAATTTAACCTTCTTTTGGGTTAATGTTGTAAATGGAGAGGTAATCAAAGAAAACCCTTCAACAAACCTTCTATAGTAATCGGCTAAACCCAAGAAACTTATAATATCTGAAGGGTATAGAGGTCTAGGCCAACTCTTAACCGCACCCGTCTTCTTCGAATCTACCTCGATACCCTTACCAAAAGCAATATGACCAAGAAAGACTACGGACCTTAACCAAAACTCACATTTGCTAAACTTTTCAAAAAGTTTTTGGTCCTTGAGAACTTGCAACACAATCCTCAAATGATCGGTGTGCTCGTCCTTACTTCTCGTATAGATCAATTTATCATCAATGAACACAATCACAAATATATCCAGGTATTGTCTAAACACCTTATTCATCAAATCCATAAATGCCGCGGAGCATTAGTCAAACAAAACGACACTACCAAAAACTCATAATGACCATATCGAGTTCGAAAGGCCGTCTTCGAAATGTCATCTTCATTCACCCTCAATTGGTGATAACCCGACCGAAGATCAATCTTAGAGAAGTAACTTTATAATCCGAGAAGAGAGCATTGGAATGTTGTAAAGTAGATTATGAGATATATTTGTGGCACTTCTAATCTAAGTTTGTGTTTTGGGATAGGGAAGCATATTCTTTGTAGTTACACTTATTCAGATATGGCCGGTGATGTTGATACTCGTAAGTCTACTTCAGGCTACTTGATTACTTTTGTAGGGGGAGCTGTATCTTGGCAATCTAGGTTGCAAAAATGTGTTGCTTTATCTACTATAGAAGCTGAGTGTATTGTTGTTGTTGAAGCTTGCAAAGAGTTGATCTGGATGAAGAGATTTTTGGGGGACTTGGTTGTGCTCAAGAGAGGTATGTGCTTTATTGTGACAGTCAAAGTGCTATTCATCTTGGCAAGAAATCTACATTTCATGGTCGGTCTAAATATATTGATGTGAGGTATCATTGGATTCGAGATTTGTTGGATTCTAAGTTGCTTGAACTTGAAAAGATCCATACCAATGATAATGGTTCTGACATGATGACTAAAGCTTTGCCAAGAGGGAAGTTTGAAGAATGTTGCATGATCGCCGGAATGGCGGTCTCCTCCACATAATTGGTAGGGGGAGAATTGTTGGGTTTTGGGTCTTTTTCCCTTCCTATGTAGATAAATAAAAGTCCAAGATTTTGGGTCTCCTTCCTTTCCTTTGTGGATAAATTTAAGCCCAATTTGGACTAGCTCACTTTGCCCATAAGCCCAATATTATGGTGCATATGTAAGACTTTATTTTAGGTCTTAATTTGAAGTATCACAAGAGTTAGATCAGCAGCCATAAGGAGAGAAAAGTGAGAGAGTGCAGATTTTCGCACAAGCAATAATAGCCAATTTCAAATCGCGATTCCCGCTTCGTTTCTTGTCTGATTGAGCTGATTTTTGGACAACTTGTTTCTTTCAACTTAATCTTTGATTGGAAACTGAGAGGGGGTGATTTGGAGTCCTATAGCTCCATATTTTAGCTCGTGAACAGTAGCTGCGTTTGGTGATTTTGCTCCTTTTATTTCTCTAGTTTTTTGGTGTTTTCTTGTAGTTGTGTTGTTCATTGTTTGGCACTTTGTTGCTGGCCATTTTGGAGATTACTTTTGTAACTCTTGTTATTTTTTAGTGGAGCTTTGGCCTTGTGGTTTTTACTCTTCACACCGAAGAGGTTTTCCACGTTAAACTTGGTGTCTCGTGTATTGATTTATTTTGCTTGCTTGGTTGATTTGTTTGCTGCCCCAAACAGTTTTGTTCTTGCATTAGTTTGTCTTCTCTTAGTTCAGATAGAAGGAAAAATTTTGACTTGAATTTTCTTCCGCTATTGTCCTGTCGTGCACATTTATTTGTGCTTGCCTTTCCAAACCGAATTTGTAGGAAAGAGAGAGCATATACCACTAAGTTTAACCAAAACAAAATATCCACTAACACGTGAATATCATGACAAGATATTATTATCATACAAAGTAAAAAGCTAAACACTGAAACACACATTAGATCTCATGCCGGAGAATTTTCTTATAATGCACCATTGGAGTTAAATTGGATAGATCATATATTTTTATTGCTCGGTACATATTCAAATTTGTCTATAACTTTTTCAGTCTCTTTGTATGAAAACATTAACACAGAATGTAAAACCATGTATACAAATGAAGGAAGAAATTTAATATTTTTCAGAAATAAGGGGCAAGAAAAAGAAATAAATGAAAAATACACAAAACTCAAAAGTCACTATCATAAAGAAGTCATCTATATATAAATTTTCAATTACTATATGTTTATCTATACATGTAAAATCATTATTCACACATGTCAGAAGAAAAGAATATCAAATAAATATCAATCAAATTCTCCATATCATCACAAAAGCACTCCCCCTCACCCAAAAATAAATAAATTAGAAAAGGATAAAAGAATTATCTATACAAATATGATTTTCTTTCTTTTTTCTTGTATCGGCATAGCATGCACTGCTGTTGAAAAGGAATAGAAAGCTTATATATGCAGTAATGCATATAAGTTATTGAAAGATCATTGATCCTAAAATTTAATGCAAAAGGTAAATACAAAAGTAATTGCTATTTTTAATACGTAACAAAATAAATAGATGAAAAAATATAGAAATTCAATATGCATTGTTTATCCAGCCAATTATTACTACTACGTGAGCTGATTTTTGAATATATAAAATAAAATATTTTAAAGTATATTATTATGTTATTATTATATAGTAAAATGAAGAGAGACATGTAAAAAAAAAGATAAATATGAAAGGAGACCATAAAGATATATCACATCACTTTGTTTATGTTTCTCCTTTATTATATACTAGTATTCGTACCCGCGCGGTGCGCGGATATTTTTAAATGTCGTGATTTTTTAAAAACAAAAATTATTTTAAAAAATTATTATTCACTTGTTAACTTTTAAAAAAAAATAGTTAGAAATATATCATTAATATTTATATGATCAAATAAACTTAAGGTTCTAGTACACAATTTTATTTGTTATAGTATTATTCTAATAAAATTGGACTTAAAAATAATGTGCAAAATACTATATTTGATTTTTAATTTTTTAATTTATACAATATGCAACTATAACTATATAAATAACTGAAGCAATATATATATATATATATATATATATATATATATATATAGCGTTTCCACTAATGGTACAATAATAAAAGTAGTCATTTAAAAAATTCTTTATTTGGAACCAACTACTTATACTTAGTTGTTCTAGTTTTATTACTGCGTCTCTTTGTAAGATTATTAATCCACTATTCGGGTCTGCTCCTGTAACTAATGTATGAATCTTATTAGTGAAATTATAAG
>JAJONR010013479.1:0-12414 GCA_029582245.1 Solanum etuberosum
TTATATATATATATATATATATATATATATATATATATATATATATATAATATGAATATTTCAAACTTTTTGACATGAATTGTTGAGAAATTTGCATGAAAAAACCAATAATTTTTCAAGAAATGCAATATAACTTTCAAATGGATAAGAAAAAAAAGTAATTATATATTCAACTATAACTTAGTAGAAAAGAGACCTAGCGTAGATCATAGTCTACCCTAAATTTGTCTGTTTTAGACTTAAAAATGGTCTCTTACCAAACCATTCCTAGAGATATTCATAACAAACTCCTAATTAAAAAGAAACTTTAATTTAAATATTTGTCTAAGCTCCATCTTGAAAAAAATAAAAGTATATTTTTCTAGCTAGGTCAAAGCCCTATTATATTATTATTAGATTAATCGAAATTCAAAAGAAATATCAAACGTAGGAACGTAAAATAAAATTACCATTATATTATATTCTTGGGAAAAATGACAAATATACCTCCGAACTATCGTAAATGGTATGCAGATATCCTCCGTCATACTTTTGGGACAGTGGTGCCCCTACCGTCTAAAAACTAGAGCATATATACCCTTTATACTAACGGACATACACGTGTCATAATCTTATCCAATAAATATCGGATCGACGGATAAGATTGCGCCACGTGTCCCTATTTAGTCTTCCGTTAGAGTGAAGGGTATATATGCTCTAGTTTTTGGACGGCAGGGGCATTAATGTCCCAAAAGATATCTACATACCATTTACGATAGTTCGGGAGTATGTTTGTCCTTTTTTCATATATTCTTTGTACTATTTTAATTGTACATTGTAAGATCTATCACCACTTAAAGAGAAATTATACATTTTAATTCTTTATACTATTAGATTAATTTAATATTTAAAATATATAATATTAATTAAAATTCATATAATTTAACTATCAAAAAGTGAAATTAACAAATAAAAATGATGATTTTTTTAAATAGGGTGTATAAAGAAAAAATACGACAGATAATTTGAGATGGCGGATCGGGAGAGAGTATATATTATTATGACAAACAATTACTCATGCTAGATCTTGAAAATCACACTAACACACGTGACTTGTGGCAGTATTTTCAGCAGAACTTTACATTAAGTTTTCACGTTATTATATTATGGACCATTTTATTCTTTTTAACTTTTCTTTAAATTAATTAATTAATTCTTTTTTTTCTTTTTAAATTTTTAATTTTTTTGCCTATTCGTACTAGTCAAGGGACATTTTAGATTTGTCTGCCAGCTCATCATCCACGTCAGAAAGCTAAAAAATGACGTGTCTTTGTCTGTAATTTCTGACATAATCGTTTTCTCTTTTTAAGAATGTTTTCAATGCTTTAAAGGAAAGCCACAAATTATGAAATTCAAAAAATATTTTTCAAAAATATTTTAAAAAGTAGTGGATCGTATTTGACTAATTTATTTTAAAGGAAATTTGGTATTATAATCATAATTTTTATTTGATCAATGTTCTAAAAGTGTTTTTCGAGAAAGGATATTTATTTTTCTGAAAAAATAACTTTCTGCTATGATTGAATACTTCAATTATCTAAAATAAGCGTTTATTTAAACAAAATTAAATACTTTTAACTTTCTAAAAATTTGGTCAAACAGGCTGTGACTATGACTCCTAAAGTAACATGTGGAGTAATTCAATTATTAACATATTGTGAATTATTTTTGTAACCATTTTATTCATATTTGTACGTGTAATCCGATTATAAGATTATATTTTAGCTAGCTATAATTATTTTAATCGATCAATCAAATATATATCTCACCCTTTAAAAAATTGTTTAAGTATATAATGCTCAATCTGAGAGGTGATTTTTGTATATCGATTTCGTCCAAGTTAAGTCTAGATAAATATATCATAATTCATAGCTATGATTTATTTCCTTTTCAAGAAAAAGCAGCTAGCTAGATATAAGATAAATAATTTCATGATTTATTATGGGATTATATGAGGAAACTTTTATTATAAGATAGGCAAAGGTGTGTATCGTACGTGTAATTTCTAACACTTATGAATATAATCATGATTTCCATGCACTAATAAACATTTGCATATTTCGTAAGTTTTACTTATATAATATATACTAGTCATGACGAAAAATATGTCCGGTATACAGGTTCAATATTCGTTTCAATTTCAAAAATCAAGAAGTAATTTATTACTGAATTATCTTCTACCTATTTTACACTTATTTTTCAATGAGTAGAATGTGATATAATAAAATTATTGTTTTATATTGCTTCCTTAGAAACACGTATATAATTAAATATGAACAAGTAAAGACGATCGGAGAGAGTAGTTTCAAAGTAACAATCATATGAGTTAGGTATTGTGAGAAAGTAATGATAGAAGGAAGTACTAATTTTTGTTCCCCCTAGATTTGTGTGGTTGTTACATAAATAGGAAATGATAAACAAAATCTGATGAGAATCCCTTTTGTGTCCCTCTAATAAATACATAACAGAATTTAATTCCTGCCAAATTTTAATAGTACTATAAAGTATGAAAAGGGAATGTGGTTGCCTTCTCCTTCTTGGAGTATTGAGAGTTACATTCAATTAAAAGTATAAAAAAATAATTATACGTCTATAATTTAGACAAATACTATAAATAAAGCGAACAAGTGTAAAGGATAGTGGAGGAGGTGCTGAGGTAGTGAGGTCGAGGGTTATGGGTTCAAGGTGGGGACGTGAGGTGAGGTGATCTGAGGCGTCGAGGTGGGGTGGGGTGGTGGGAGGGCATGCATGAGATGTTTAGAGGCGGGGAGACGATAATATATAAGAGTGAAGTGCTATTTATGAAACTTTAGTTTTCTTTACTTTAGTTAAAGAGTCATTTTTCTAGGTTTCAAGTTAAAAAAAAAAATCACAAATAAAACGTTATCTACGATATATTGACTAACCAGAAAAGAAAATTTTGCTTCCATACCAAATACTTCGAAGTATACATTCATTAATCATAATTAAACAATAAAACTCTATATATATGTGAACAAAAATCATGCATAATGGCGGAGCCACAATTATTATTGAAGTACGTTCATATAAACCGTTCATTTGAATTTCCTTAGTTAGAGAATCATGTCACATAAATTAGAGGACATAAAGCATATTTTGGTACATATACAAATATTTGAATTTCCTCGACACAAGGGGAATTTTCATTATAGTGTTAGAGGTAGTTCAAAATTATTTACAACAATTCTGAATTACCTTATCAAAATTTTCAAGTTTACCATTGATTATACATTTATTAATTTAATGTAAATATCAAATCTGGATAGAGAACGAATGAGACTCATTTGATTGAATATATTTATTCACCCTTCCCTTTCCCTTTTATTCCCCACAAAATCTAAGATTCACATTCATACAACAAGAAGATCTTCACCACCTTTATTCCTCTCTTTGGAATTTTTCTTTCCATATGGGATTTCACTTTCATTCCAGACACAATAGGAAGGAAGATAATATAGAATATATTTTTAAAATATTTTTCCTATATATTATCATGGATTTTCGGGAGAGAACGACTTCTTTCGTATTCATTTGATTTTGAGGTCATCATTTAAGTTATATTCCATAATATATAAAAATTAGTCTAAACAACTTTAAACATGTGAGCGAAGTTTATTATGAAGTTACATATGATTATTTTAGGCAAAGTTCAAGCATTTTAGTCTTTTTTTTAAAGAAAAAAGACATTTAGTCATATGTGAGTGAATGGAATCATTTTACGTCTAACTTCAGACACCGCAAAGTTATTTCTTAGGTGGATAGATGTGTAAAAGAATTTCTTCAAAAATAGCAGTATCTATATAAGCTACCCCATAGGAAATTTACGTCAAAAAGTGGTCACTAAGCACTATTTCTGCAATTTTATCTCAATGACTTTTGAAGGCCCAATGTAGAAGACGGCCCATTTAGTGTAATTGTTGTATGTTTTATTCATAAATCCAACCCAATTTCTCTTTCTCTAACGAAAAAAATGAAAAATCCTTCATTTTCTTTAATTGATTTCATTTCAAACAAGATTTGGCAAAAAAATTATATGTATATAGAATTAATTATGAGAAACTAGCAATTGAATAAATTTACATATATTTTTGGGCCTCCCCTTCTTGACAAAAAGTAAAGACCATCATATTTGAGGTAACTTTTTTATTGCTATTTCACTCTCAATCGTTTTGATCAATTATATAAAGTTTGAGCGCTAAATTTATGATTTGACATTTGTAGCAATAATTGTGGAATTCAATAATTTCAAATTCAAAAAGAAAACTAAATGTCTCCAACCTCATTGACACTACTATAGTACAAACAAAAACATGACTTATTGTGACAAAATAAAGAAATATGAATTTGCTACTAAATTTGCAACAAATTTGAGTAATGAACATTTAAAATAGTATTAATACAACAATATAACTTTTGTTGTCTATTCTTGTTACATTACTCTTAAACACAACTATTTCAACATTAATTTCAAATTATATAATTGCATTCAATTGACACTATAACATATTAGTTCTTAATCAAACATATGAAAACTTTAATCCAGATCCTTGAAACTTATTCAATGATATTATTGAGTTTATCACTCATCTCTGTAGTAAAATAATTTCTCCAATCTCCAATTTCTCCTCGACGAAAGAACACTTTATTTCCCTCTCCAGTTGACAACTTTCCATTTGTATTCACCTCCAAATTTCTCAAATTCCCAAAGCTGCACATTCTTAATATTTCATCCATCACTCCACAATTTTCTTCCTCCATAGAGAATAGATATTCCAAAAATTCAGCCAAGCGTTTAAGCTGAATTTTTGATTTCTCTTTAATTTCTTCATACATCAAGAAAAACACTTTGTTAGGATTTTCTATGCTTTGTTTCCAATAATCCAACACGTGATTTCAAAACGAACCATAAAGGCTCAACCCCTCACAAAAAAAATCAAACATTTCATGAATGGAATTGGTATCTTTGTGATGAAGTCTTCAATTGTTTGCAAAATGCCACATAGAAATAAAAGTGTCCTTAGGATTCCTACATAAGTAAATAAGTTTGGTTCTTGAATCCATGACTGATTTTAGCAATGAAGCAAAAGGCACATGAGTTGCCAAGAGTCTAGGTGAAGTCAAAGTTGAAAAATCAGGAACTTGACCATCAACATAGAGTGTATGCTCCAAGAATGGAACAAGAACATGAGGGTTTTTGACAAGTAAAGGGTGATTAGGTTCAAACATAGGATGTTTCACTCGATTCATCAAAGCGAATAAAAGTGATTTTAACTAAGTAGTTCCTGATTTTGGAGTTGTAACAAGAATGATATCACTATCTTCAGCTTGAAATTGTTGTTGACAGGCAATCACACCTTGAAGCAATCTTGATGGTGTCCAACAACCTTGATAATTGTAGATATATGACCCAACCCATCCTTTTTCTTTTGGTAGGATATAGAGCAATTTCTTACACTCTTCACTTAGGCTATCCTCTTGTAAATATTTGGGAGGAGAAGTTGTCATGATTTGGAAGATTGAGTATTTTCTTCAAGTTCAGAGTTTTTTTTATAACATATACACACGAATACACTTATTACTCATGTGAACGTTTAGTCATACACTTCATGTGAGCTCAACACTTCACATATTTCATGTCTTTCTATTAATAATAATTACTTTGATTGACTTATTTAATTTATTAAGAGAGTGCTATTAATGTGAGTGTGTCAGAATAGTTAGCAAAATTCATGCAGTGTTTTGTCCTCTTTGTCAAATAATGATTTTAATTTCAAGATTAATTCTTTGGAGTTTATTATATCACTATTCTTTAATTTATAACCATGAAAATCTAATTTAAACAACAAAAAATAATAATCTAATTTAACTATATACTTTCTCCATTTACTTTTACTTATTCATGATAAATTTTGCACTCTTTCTAAATAAACATAAATAACGTGAATATTTTAATATAATATTTATATTAATTTATATATAGTCTTAATGGACTTTAAAATGGTTTGAAAAAATGTATAGTCAATGTTAAAAATAAAAATAAAAATTGTCTTTCTCACGATATGCTTATAAAGTAAACAAATAAAAGTGAAAAAAAATATTTTTAATATATAAACAAGAAAAAATGAACGAAGAGAGTATGTAATACTCAATTTATAGAGTTATTTAAACTTGCACGTATTTAAAGCTTCATATTTTCTACCATGCTCCATGAAAACATGCATGAGTATATATAGAGTGTTGTGCCTCTTTTTTCCTAATCATTTAATTATGAGAGTTCCCTTTTTCAGAATAATTTTTTACTTTATTTGCAAACGAAAGAAAGAATTGAGAAATGACTGTGATGATTATCAGATTCAGACTCAAAATTTGAGCGCAACGGGTGCCACTATTATTAGTCGTCAATATAAAACTCTTAAAAATGATAATGATAGTAAAGTACAAACTTCTCTATGATCGAATAAAATTAATTTGGTATAATATAGTATAACAAAAGCACATCCTTTATTCATAGTTGAACTTGACACATTTTTATAGTTTACAAACAATCAATAATAATGAAATCACACTAGAAGTGCATTCCATTTAAATCAATACATCATTTGCAACAATTTGAGTAATAAACATTTAAAATAATATATATTAGTGCTAAAATAGAGCTCTTTTTAAATGTTCTTGTTACATCACCCTCAAACACAATTACTCTTACATTAATTTTGAAAATAAATAAACTACATTCAATTCGCATTATAACATATTAATGTCTAATCAAATATATGAAAATTTTAATCCAGATCCTTGAAACTTTTGTTCAATGATATGATTGAGTTTATCATTCATCTCGACAGTAAAATAATTCTTCCAATCTCCAACTTCCCCTCGACGAAAGAAATTTTTATTTGCCACTCCAGCTGACAATTTTCCATGTGTATTCACCTCCAAATTCCTCAAATTTTCAAAGCTACACATTCTTAATATTTCATCCACAACTCCACAATTTTCTTCCTCTATGGAAAATGGACATTCCAAGAATTCAGCCAAGCGTTTAAGCTGAATTTTAGGTTGCTTTTTAATTTCTTCATACATCAAGAAAAATACTTTATCAGGATTTTCTATACTTTCTTTCCAATAATCCAACACCTGATTCCAAAATGGTCCATAAAGACTCACACCCTTACAAAAATGATCAAACATTTCTTCAATGGAATTGGTATCTTTGTGATTATCAAGTCTTAAATTGTTTGCAAAATTCCACATAGAAATAAAAGTGTCTCTTGGATTCCTACATAAGTAAACAAGTTTGGTTCTTGAATTCTGAACTGATTTTGGCAATGAAGCAAAGGGCACATGAGTTGCCAAGAGTCTAGGTGAAGTGAACGATGAAAAATCAGGGACTTGACCATCAGCATATAGATCAAGTTCCAAGAACAAAACGAGATCATGAGGGTTCTTTAAAAGTAAAGGGTGATCTTTTTCAAAAATAGGATGGTTATTTCGATTCACTAATGCAAATAAAAGTGATTTTAACCAAACAGTTCCTGATTTTGGAGATGTAACGAGAATGATATCACTATCTTGAGCTTGAAATTGTTGTTGACATGCAATCACACCTTGAATTGCTCTTGATGATGACCAAAAACCTTGATAATTGTAGATAGTTGATTCCATCCATCCTTTTTCTTTAGGTAGGGTAGAGAGAAATTTTTTACACTCTTCACTTCGGTCCTCATGTAAATATTTGGGAGGAGAAATTTGAGATGTTGTCATTGTTTTGAATTGAGTGTTTTCTTCAAGTTTGAGATTTATATAACATATATACACACAAATACACTCATTATTTACGTGAATATTTTAGTCATACACTACATGTGAGCTCTCTACTTCACGCTTTTCATGTCTTTCTATTAACAACTTTTAATTCACTTTTCTTATTATTCTTTATCAAGACTCAAGAGTGGTGTTATTAACGTGAGTGTCTTACAATAATTAGTGAGCCACATCACACTTCATGCTATGTTTTTGTGAGTGCAAAAAGAATTTCTCTTTAAAGAGGTGATTCGTTATCCTATGCAAATTTATAATTTGTTTTAGACCTTTTAAATTATATATTTTTTAAAAATTCGATATCCATTCAAACAATGTCACGTTATTAATTGAAACAAAAAGAGTAATATAATAGTGATAAGTAGCTAGTGGTGTAAAAATGAAAATTGAAAAACCTTAGAAACAAGGTATTGCATCTTGTTATCCAATATTAAGGGAAAAGAGAGAAATAATTTAGAGATGAGTGTGAAGATAATACAATAACAACAAAATTTTCACGGTAATTTGATAAAGGGGATTAGAAAGAGTAGTTATATATAACCTTTCCCTTTTGATCTTGTGAAGGTAAATAAATTATTATTTATAAACCCTAGGTTCAAGTAAAGCATATAAAATTAGGTATGAAAAGAAAATACATGAGTAGTGAAGAAGTTATGTTGAAACAATGGAGAAAAGGATAATATCAACAAAAAGTAGTACGATAATCGAAGTAAAAGAAACAACATGTAATAATAAAATCAAAGAATAATATAGCATGGGAGTAATAATAATACGGAAAAATTGTATATAATAGCAAACTATTAATTCAAATTACATGATATAACCACAGTTTGATTTAGTTGTACCCCGTAGCAAACTGTTGTCATTCGCCTCTCTCCCTGAAATTCTCGCTCGCCACTCTCCCTCTCTCGCTCGCCAGTCTCTCCCTCGCCTCTCTCACTTTATACAAACACAAATGTATAAAATGCATTTGTGTTTGTATAAAGCGAGAGAAAAGTGTATATACAAATACAAATACATATATTTTCGTCCTATACACTTATAATTATACAAATACAGATCTTCCCTGCCCAGTTCTCTTTTGTCTTTATCTCTTTCTCACTTTATACAAATACAGATTATACAAATTACAATGTATAGTTTGTGTTGTATAAAGCGAGAGAGAGAGAGATTTGATATACAAACGTTTTATTTCGATTCAATTGTATACAAATTTAAATTTTATGCAGATATACAAACACATAAAATTGAATTGAGAGGCTGCCAACGATTTATACAAACGAGAGGCTGCCAACGATTTATACAAATGAGAGGCTGCCATTAATTTTATAAAAATCTGATGCCCCCAACGATTTATACAATCTGATGTTTTGCTATGAAGCACAATTATGCAAACTATAGCTATAGCATTCAAATATGAATTTTATGTTTGCTAAATGTGAAAGTTGCTCTAATAATAATAATACTTTTAAGGAAATCTGGATCATATTCTCGGTAAGCTAATTCTCGACTTCCATATCCTCCAATCTATGATCATATATGCGATAAGCTTCAAGTCTTGTCTAATCACATTTCTACAATATTATTTTGACCTACCTTTACGTCTTTTTAGACCCACCATAGTCAAACTCTCACACCTCCTCACTAGGGCACATGTGCATCTCATCTTCACATGTTCGAACCATTTCAACCTCGATTTCCTCATCTTATTCACCACGGTGGTCATTGCACTCCGTCCCGAATATCTTCATTCCTAGTTTTATCTCTCCAACAAGTATACTCATACTTCCATCTCAACATCATCATTTCCACTACTTTCATCTTATGAATGTGTGAGTTCTTGATCGGCCAACAATCTACTCATAACAATCACTTTATAAGACTTACCTTTAAATCTTGGTGGCACATTCTTAATACACAAAAAAATCGGATGTGATCCTTCATTTAATCCACCTCGCTCCAATACCATGTATAACATCATCATCAATCTTCACATTTTCTTTGATTATTGACCAAAATATTAGAAACTTTCTCTCTTTAAGAATCATGAGTAGTATATTAATAATCACCTCCATATCTGCCTCGTTAGTTACGTCACTGAACTTATACTCTAAGTATTGTGCTTTTGTCCTGCTCAACATGAACTGTTGAACCCTAGGATCTATCTTTAAACCTCCAGTCTATCGTTAATTTTTCCCTATGTATCTTCAGTCAATACTTTATCATCTACAAATAGTAGACCATGACAACTCCCTTTAGATATTTCGAGCATGAAGATGATGATTGTCATTATTTTATTATTACCATTACAATATATTACTATGGTAACCATCGTCACACATAGAAGCTCCTAAAATGAGTTTGTTGCTCGAATAGTCAGTCAATTATTAAAATTCTATAACAAAGTCAAACATTTTTTGGGTAAAAAATCACTCTTCTATAGGTATTTCACAAGAAAAATCATTCTGATCAATTTTGTAAATTTTGAGCATTCAATTCTTGATTTGACATTTGTAGCAATAATTGTTGGACTTAAAATCAAAATAAATAAATAAAAACCAACCTCATTTTCAGTACTATAGTAGGAAGGATTTGGTGTGAAATAGTTATAAAAAAAATTATTTGTCCGTGACACAATAAAAAAAATATTCAACAGGTGAACTTTTAAAATAGATTAATCACAGCACTACTATTTCAAAATTGATTTTCAAAATAAATAATTTCATTCAATTGGATATAGCAAATCAATGCCTAATCAAATATACAAAATTTTTAATCCAGATCCATGAAACTTTTGTTTAATTATATGATTGAGTTTCTCACTCATCTCTAAAGTAAAATAATGCTTTCAATCACCAACTTTCCCTCTACGAAAGAACATTTTAGTTTCCTCTCCGGTTGACAATTTTCCATTTATATTCACATCTAAATTGCTCAAATTGTCAAAGCTACACATTCTTAATATTTCATCCATCGCTCCACAATTTTCTTCCTCTATAGAAAATGGAAATTCCAAGAATTCAGCTAAACGTTTAAGTTGAATTTTCGGTTGCTCTTTAATTTCTTCATACATCAAGAAAATTACTTTCTTAGGCTTTTCTATGCTTTTCCCCCAATAATCCAACACATGATTCCAAAACGGACCATAAAGACTCACACCTTTGCAAAAATGATCAAACATTTCTTCGATGGAATTGGTATCTATGTAGTCAAGTCTTAAATTGTTTGTGAAATGCCACATTGAAATAAAAGTGTCCCTCGGATTTCTACATAAGTAAACAAGTTTGGTTCTTGAATCTTGGACTGATTTTGGCAATGAATCATAGGGCAAATGAGTTGACAGGATTCTAGGTAGAGTAAAGGATGAAAAATCAGGGACTTGACCATCAACATAGAGTTTAAGTTCCAAAAATGGAACAAGATCATGAGGGTTCTTGAAAAGTAACGGGTGATTTTGTTCAAAAATAGGATTTCGATTCACTAAAGAAAATAAAAATGCTTTTAACCAAGTGGTTCCTGATTTTGGGGTCGTAACAAGAATGATATCATTATTTTGAGCTTGAAATTGTTGTTGACATGCAATCACACCTTGGATTAATCTTGGTGATGTCCAAATGCCTTGATAGTTGTATATATACGATCCAATCCATCCTTTTTCTTTTGGTAGGATAGAAAGCATTTTTCTTACCATCTTCACTTACACCATCCTCTCGTAAATATTTGGAAGGAGTTGGTGAAGAGGTTTGAGATGTTGTCTTGGTTTTGAGGATTGTGTTTCCTTTTTGTTTGTATAATGAAGGCTTACTCCTGAGGGTATGTATATATATAGAGAGAGAGGGGACTTACATTGCATACGGTAAAAGTTCCTTTACAATATCAATGAATTTAATCAATAATAATAGGTTAATCAATATTAATTGAGATGAAGAGTAATATATTTTTATACTCACATATTAACTTTTTAAAAGAGGTTAGGTCATATGTCTAATCTCTCAAAACAACACGTCAGTTTAGTCTGAATGATAACTTTAAATAAAAAAAATATTACTCACCAATATACATAAAATGTTTATATATGTATAAAAATATACATATATATGTTTATTATAATTTTGACTTTTTAAAAAGAGGTTAGGACTTAGGTCATATATCTAATCTCTCAAAGTCACACGTCAGTTTAGTCTGATAAACTTTAAATAAGAAAATATTACTCACCAATATACATAAAATGTTTATATATGTATAAACATATACATATATATGTTTAATTATAATTTTTTTTTTTTTTATATATATATATATTTTCATATGCCGCTTTGATCTCTCTTTCTTGCCATGTATAGTGTGTTGGGAAAAATCGGGTAATTTATCCCACAAAAGCAATAAAATAAAAAACACCCGACAAATAATATTGAATACTAAAAAGAACACCAGAATTTTGTTAACGGAGTTCAGCTAATTTAGCTTAATCTCCAAGCACCGCCCAATTGGACTATTTAATTAATAGAGGAGAAGAGATACAAATTTTGGGAT
>JAJONR010013480.1:0-11716 GCA_029582245.1 Solanum etuberosum
AAAACCAAAAAAAAAAAAAAAAAAAAAACAAAAATAAGTAGATTCAACTATACCTACAAAGATCACAATTCAACTTCAATAAAAGAATTTCAAACAATACCTCTCCCCGGCAGCGGTGCCATTTTGATTAACGTTTCAAGCACACCTTATCCAATTCTAGGTGCAAACGATCGTTAAGCAGTATAAAACCCAACAAATGAGTTGGGGTCGAATCCCACAGGGAGCGGTACGTGTTCAAATTCAATTAAAAAGTGAAAATGTGATCTAACTAGCTATAGGAATAGTAATTATCAGAAAAAGACATATCAAATAAAAAGGGTGACACGAATGTCAAATGGGGGTTTTTGGGTTTTCAGATTATCAACTACAATCAGTAAAATAGCAATGAGATAACAATAACGAGATAAATTCTTGGGATGTGATCGATTAGAGGCAAATTTCGATATATGGGTAATTGAAACTACTAGTAAACAACAAAAAATCAGTGGGAAGGCTAGAATATAATTGAAATAGCTTTCTCTTGAACAACTATTCCGCTTCAACCGATTTCTCTCGAACATCAACAAGCATAGCAATTAAGAACAGCCCATAACCCTAATGCATCTTCGCTCTCGAGCAAGATGGGTAGGACTGGGTTGAGGATTCACTCTTTCGAGCTGAACCCAAATCAACCCACTTCATACAAATCATTAATCAAAAGCTTTGGTTCAAAAACCTCTCTCTCGAGCAAGCTAAGAACACAAAATTAGAACTGCATTCGCAACTACAATTCTTAAATTAACCCACAGCTAATGATTAAACCCACTTCAAAATAGCATTTAATCTAGTAATTAGCAATACCCATACACTAATTCAACCCATAATCACATGATGACACCCCAAGAATTGGGGTTTTAGCCGAACATCATAAAAAGATAAAAACCCTTACTGAATAGATTAGCCATCAACTGGGTAAGGGGAATTCAAGCTTTACAATGCTCCAATTCGAAGAAAATTAGAAACCCACTTGTGAAATCTCCAAGTTGAGTCTCAAAACCTTCAAGTCTGCTTAGAGAACTCAAGAGAAAACTGTTCTAGACTAAATGTGATGTCAAAAGATAGATAAAATTCCATAGCATTCTATCAAATTTGATTTATAGTAGCTGAAAATAAGCCACGAAGGGCCACTCATGAAGTAAGTTGGGCTCACCGAACCACTCGGCGAGCCGCCCTTTGACCTCTTCCATCTCCTTTTTTCCTTAGCATTCAGCATCCTCGAGGTCAGTAACTTTGGGTGATCTAACTTTGCTTTGCGTAACGACTCGGCGATTCCCCGACTTCTCCTTTTTGTCGCTGACTTGGTTTCTTCCTTCGGGGCTTGGCACACTGGAACTTTAGGAGGTGAGATTAGCCACTCGGCGACACGCCGTGTGCTCTTGGCGATCTTCAGGTTCGTCCTTCTTCATTTCTTCAGCTTGTTTTGTTCTTTTTTGCCTGTTAGTGTCCTTGCTTTTCTCCTCAATCCATATACCTGAAAATCAAGGCATTAACATCAGTTTATAGCATAAATTAGGCATTTTAGGATACTAAATCTATCAAAAAAAGCCCTAAATGAGTCCAAATCTTAGAATCATCATGGTTCCAACATATGGGACCTAAATTTCAACCATCTGACCCATAGAGGGGACTCACAGACCGTCGTTCCATCGACAGACCGTAGGTACCCACCGTAGCTCGACAGTTCAGCTACTGTCTAGATAATTTTTTAAGTTCGTGTTTTGGTCCGTCTTGTTCTAAAATTATTCCATGAGTATTATTGCACTATTTTTGTACTAACTAAGCTTCCACAGGTACCATGGCCCAAAAGCAAGCTCTGACCGACGCCGCCAACGGCAAATAAAAATATGTTGCTCCTTCTTCTTGGCTGATCGATGAGGATACGGATGGGGAGTACATTCCACTTCCCACCAGGACCTCCCCCACTGCTCCCCACACTACACGGAACAGGGCTCGATAGGTGAGCTTCGACGTGGTCACTATCCCCAGTCTGAGGAGGGGCCCACATCGATCGGCTCACAAGCTGGCTCAGAGTCCCCATCCGGCTCCAGCTCCAGCGGCAGCACTGCCTCTTCATATGAGTCTGATAGCACAGGAGATACTCTAGTACCCCCCGTTCTAAGCCTGCACCAGTTTCTACGAAGACAAACAAGTGGTATGTGGAGGGCCAATTTCAGATATACACCGATGCTCACATGTTGAATGAGCATGAGAAGATGGACAGACTAGTCACTAAGGAGCACCAAGTTCTCACAGGTAGCCTCCACACCACTCCAGTCATTGAGGACCTCTTTCGAAGGCACAGGTGTGAGTGGATGGCACGGACTCCAGGTACAAGCAGTGAGGAGATAGTACAGGAGTTCTACGTTTCTTATGTCGTCACCATCAGAGGTTCCATCTCTAAGCGGGGCAAGCCCGCCGCTCAGCCTACACTTGAATCCACCTTAGTGCGGGGTTTTCCAGTTAATATATCAGAGGTCACCCTCTGTATGTTTATCTATGGCCCGAACCATACTCTCCCCATCAACACAACAGAGTTCGACTATCTGATGGGCATCATTCAGAGCGGGGCATTTCAGAGGAATGCTGAGCAGAGGGAGTCACTTATGAGATGCCTGGCATGATATATTGTTATGGATGGAGAGTGCGATGAGTGGGTCCGGACTCCTAGCTTGGGTATCAAGAAGGTGAAACTGAGCTTCGCTGCAAAATTCTTTTGGTTGTTGGTCCGGAATCGACTGTCCCCGACTCAGGCGGATAATATGGTCACATGGGACCGGCCTGTGATAATTGCAGCCCATATAGCATGTTTGGAGGTTGAATTTGCCCAAATCTTGATAGCGGAGATTCATGAGAGGGCATTCAAGGCCACCACCACCCTACCATTCCCGTGCCTCATCTTCCAGCTCTACAGGGATGCTTTTGTCCCTGTTTGGCATTGTGACCGGTTGCTCACTACGAACAAGACCTTTCACATTGGCCTCATACGGGATGATGCCTATTTAGTCGCACCTCACAGGGAGCCACAAATTGAGGTACCACCATTGGGAGATGGTCTTGCTCCAGATGTGGAGTAGATGCAGGTTGATGACACTGCCCCTCCAGTCCCTACAATGGATTCCCAGGCTCCTCCATCTTCGGCCACTAGTCAAGCCCCTAGCTGCGCTCGAGCCACACCACCCTACGGATCCACTCTTGTTCCTCTAGCTCGATATCAGAAGCTGGAGACTCAGATGGCCACACTGCTGTAGCATGTGAGGCCATGTATGTAGCACTCTATTACGGAGTCCGAGGACAGGATAGAGCACATGATAGATCAGAAGGTTCAGGCTGTTCATAAGCACCTGGATGCTTTTGAGGAGAGAGTTTTGGAGAGGCCAGCACCGACCGTTGATGTGACCACTTTCCAGCAGGAGTTGGCGAGCCTCCGTGCTAATGTTGCTGCACTCCTAGCCCCCCAAGGGACTGAGCAACAGTCTACCCCTACAGTGGTGGAGGATGATGTGGTGCTGACAGCCTTATTCGGTGATGTCATAACGCCACCAGATTCCTCCCATGCTACTGGGAAATGCCATCACTCTGACCGCACTTCTTATGCTGATGAGGAGCATAGTTTAAAAAAAAGGAGTCCCAAGAGACTGAAGAGGCTCGGGGGGCATCCATCCTAGATGAGGAGCTGAGACAGCAGCGGGCCATGGAGATTCGTATGGGCCCATCAGGCAATGTGAGCACTACTGAGGGTGCTACTGATGGCGTCCCGAGTATTGGTCCAGCGGGCTCCGGGAAACCGGACCTACCCACTTCTTAAGTGGTCTTTGGTGAATTTGTGCCACAGGTTGTCTTCAGCTTCACCCTATGCCTTATTTTTTGCTTTCTGTGCATTGAGGGCACTTACACCTTATTTTGTTTGGGGTGGGATAAATGAATTAGAGTGTTAGGGTGAAGTCTGAGTAACCCAACTTATAATCCTTCTTTGGGGTTTTCTTGCCTGTGTTCTTTTCCCCCAAAGGACTGTTTTAGTGTATGTTGAACCAGCATGTGTTTAGGAATGTATGTGTAGAAGTAAGTAGAAGAATAAAGGCATGATGGCATAAAAAATATGAAATTGATACCCGTCCAAAATTTATGAAATGTGCTAGAATATATAGGCTTGATTAGTTTAATGTGTTGGCTCTTAATATGACATGATAAAGAACCGATTTGACCTCATGACTTAAGTTAAAACTTGAACTGGGTAATCTGATAATCCGATAATGAAATAATGTCCCAAGTGTGAGTGAGAAAAGTTTGAATGTTCAGATAGTAATGTGCCAATCTAGAACTTGCCCCGTTGGTCCTGCTAAGATAATCTAGGCTAGAAGTTGGAAAATGATCATAGGCCCTTGTTCTAATAAAGTCCACTCAAGCCTAAAATGATCCAACCAAATGAAATAAGTGTTCCCCTTTATCCAAATGTTTGAGCCTAAAATAGACCACTTCTTTCAATACACCTAACTCACCTTCCCTAAAAATAATTTTTTTGGCCCTGGTCCCTCCTTGGACATGTGCACCTAGACTTAGGCCAAAAGCCTATGTTGAGGGTGGCTAATACAAAAAGTTACCTTGATCTTGGCCCCGATCCGACATCGGATATTGTGCACCTAAACTCATGCAAAATACATAAGTTGAGGGTGGCTATGAAAGAGGAAACCAAAAGAAAAAGGGTATGAAAAGAGTTTTGTGTTGAAGACACAAAAAAAGAGAAGAAAGAAAAAAGGATGTGATTGTATTCAAAAGATGAATGACAAAAGTGCTGAAAGAAACAAAGAAAAATGAAGTAAAATAAAAAGAAGAAAAGTGAAAAATAGGAGCTATAAAGTCAAAAGTCACATCTGTATTGAGGAGAGTCAAGGGAAAGAAAAGAAAATGAAAGGATATCAAGAATAGGTTGAGAAAAGAGGTAAAAAGCCAATGTAATGTCAAAGAGGGCAGAAAGTCACTAAAAAGTACCCAAATATATCCTACTTGAATTGAGCCTACATTAGAAGCTAAGAAAGTCCTATAGTGATCCTAGTAACTAGTTTGGAGAGTCTATGTAGTGAAAATAAGGCCAAGCCTATGGTATTGAGCACTAACTGTACTTGAAGTCACTTCTGAGCGTGAGTGTTGAATGAATCCTTAAACTCAAAATTCATATTTATTGTGTGAAAAAGGCATTGACAATTGAAGAAAACACTAACTCAAATGGGTAATTCTAACTTGAAAATAGAAGAATTGTGGAACTGCATGAATGGAAGAAATCCATCGACTAAAACTATCATACATCAAAGCCAAATGCTTATCTTTAATGGTGAACATGAAGCCTTGCCTAGAAACTCTACGTTGAACCCTTCTTCTTCTTCAAGTTTCTAGAGAGAGAAATATTTAAAGGGTAAAATGACTTAGTATAGGAGTTAATTGATTAGGAAAAGACCCAACTACCCCTGAAACTTAACTGCCAGTCGTGACCCACGGCCACTGTCGACGGACCGTGGTCAGGATGACGGACCAACCTGCACGGCCATTGATGGTGGTCAGAAACATGGACTTTGGGGCCTTGGACCACGGGCCTCAATCACGGATTATGGTTCCACCAACGGTTCATTGGTCCGAACGTGGTTCTGGCCCTTTCTCTACCATGTGAAGGTGGTCAACCACGGACCATACCTACGGTCTGTGGTCCATCCATGGGCCATGGGTGGCCAACGTGGGTTGACACCTATAACTTTTGGAAATGCGTAATTTTCCCTTTCTCGAATCTGGGTTGTTACAAAGATTGACCTCCGGTCAGGTTATCACTAATTGAGGGTGAAGAAGGTGACATTCTGAAGATGGAATTTCAAACTCGGTATGGTCATTATGAATTCTTTGTAATGTCATTTTGTTTACCTAATTCTTCGGCTACATTAATGGATTAAATGAATAGATATTTTAGACAATATCTTCACATTTTTGTGATTGTGTTTATCAAGGACATCTCTATTTACTCGTAGAGGAGGATGAGTATGCCGATTATTTGAGGATTGTGTTTCAATTCCTCAAGGATCTATAACTATTCACAAAGTTTAGTAAATGCATGTTTTGGTTGAGATGTGTGATTTTTCTTGGTCATATTATTTCTATTAAGGGTATTGAGGTAGGTGATAAGAAAATGGAAACGGTCAGGAATTGGCCTACACCTTTATCCCCTTAAGATATTCGAAGCTTCTTGGGTTTGGCCAGATATTATATAAGGTTTTTGGAAGGGTTTTCTTTAATTACCTCTCCATTGACTGAATTGACTAAAAAAGGTTAAGTTCTTATGGTCGGAAGTGTGTGTGAAGAGTTTCAGGAGTAGAAAGATAGGTTGACCTATGCTCAAGTGTTACCATTACCGGAAGACTCTAATGGGTTTGTTTTTTATTTTGATGCTTCGAGTATTGGAGTAGGGTGTACTCTTATGAAAAATGGGACGGTTATTACCTATGCCTCGAGGAAACATAAGATTCATGAAAGAATCTATTGTACCCATGATGTGGAAGTAGATGCGGTTGTTTTTGCCTTACAGATTTGGAGGCATTATTTGTATGGTGTCCATATTGATGTCTTTACCGACCACAAAAGTTTGCAATATGTATTCAAGTAAAAGGATCTACGTCTTTGCCAATGTAGGTGACTTTTGGGTCTTTTCCTATATGTTTTAGGCCTATGCTATGTCGTTTTGGCATTTATCATAATCCCTATATAAAGACTTTTAGTTTTAAATCTACCCACTTTAAACTCATTCCCCTATTTCTCAAAACCCAACAAAATTCATTCTCCCAAATTCCCCGAAGAAGAAGCATCTAGGGTTCACTACAAGGTCTTCAAATCACCAATAATCTTAGGCTTTGAGTAGCAAGGTATGTGGGTATCAACCCACGAGTCCCTTCCTCCTTGGGATCCTTCCTCAATTTCAAATTTCAATTGATCAAATTAGGGTTCTTCATAATTTTTCCATTGGTTTCATCCAATTGTGATTGAATTGTTTTCTCAACCGTCTATTGCATAATTTAATGTAATTACATGATATTTAGTTGAAATTATATGGACCATGAATAATTCATGATTTTCAATTATGGACCTATGAAGAACACATGAACTTATCAACTACAAATTTTGAAAGGTTATGCATGTCTTATAAAAATGACGTTTATGATGATTGGGTGCTTCTAGATAAAAGTATCGATGTTGTTGTGAAAGGCTTACTCACACACAAATATTATTATCATTGTGAAAGGTATTTCTCACATATGGATTCACATTGGTGAAAGAGTTTCCAGCTATGTTTGAGTTGTGTTTTAGGAGCTATTCTATGTTTTTACTTTAAGATGAGGATTAGTATTGATCATTGCCTTTCCTATTATATATTAATATTTGATTTTTATCTATTCCATTGGGATTTTTACTTAGAACCGAGAGGGCTTTAAGTTTGAAGCTCAAATAGGGTAGTCTCTATTAGAAACCGCTAGTCCCGAACTATGTGCCACCATAGGATTGTCTTAAATGACCTAGATAGTGGATCCAGTTTAGCGAAAGATGATGTGTATGGATTCTACCTTGGTAAGTAGAATCTCCTTCTTTCGATATGAGGGATATATTTGATTCTATGACACATCTCTCATGGTCTTATTGTCGGTTAAAGCTAATATCCCACAAAATGAATATTTTTCATCAAAAGTTTTCCTGTGTCTCTTATTTTAACTGTGTTGACTATATCTTATGGCCTATATGTTGTTACTTATTTAAACCTTTAAATGTCAAATTTTGGTCATGCATTACTTGTTTAAGCTCTTCATGATATCATTTCTATTTCTGCATATTTCCCCATACTTAGTATATTGCATGTACAAATATATACTAGTACCTACATTGTCTCACTAATGTAGGGTCCGACGTCCGACGCTCCTACCCTCACAATCATGGGTAGTTTATAATTCGACCGAAATTGAAGATCTTGTGAGTCCTCATGTTCTGAAGAAATGAGACACATTTACTTAATTTATGTCTTTCTAGCTTACAGATGATGTATCTTGTGTATGGGTTACATCCTAATCACTTTTTTGATGTCTTATATGGCTTGTCGAGAATATGTTAGACGTCTGCTTTTTCACACTCCTCTATTGTATGAATTATACTTCTTTGATTATTTTTTTTATTTTCTTGTATGATTTATGCTAAGTGGCTTGTGTAGGGCCTTTCGGGATTCTATACGCCATGTTGCTCCTAGGGTGTACTTGGGTCGTACACAATTCCTCAACAATCATTCTTTGGGTTTGGTATGGTATCACTAGGTAACATTTCCTTTTGTGTTTGATTGACATGGTGGAAATCTGGCACATTTGAGTCTCCAGCTATTTGATACATACCGAATGAGAGGTCACTTTCTGAGATAAGGTGGAGAACTCATTCTTCAATTCCTTTAAATGAGTAACAAGTAGTCTAGGGGTGCGGGGATTGGAAATCGATGTCACATAGGGGTAATTGTGTTTTTTTTACAAAACACTTTTGCATAGGTTGGGTCATCTTCAATGACATTACCCTTCTTTCGATCTCCTAACATTAGTTCATAAAATCTCCTTTCTGTCTCATCTTTGTGCAAACTAAATAACCCAATACTTTACACTATAGACTTTTGAGTTTTAGCCACCCATCACAAAATGTCAAGAAATTATACCTTTCCTGAGAGAAGCCACAGGTGACATCGAATAAAGGTATTATAAGCAACACCCACTTCGAATTCAAATTATACAAATTAAGAGCACCGTTGAGAACCCCAAAAATAAAAGTGTTCTTCACAAAAGTAAAGTGTTTCTCTCTCTAGAGCTCTAGAGAAACAGTGTTTTACACTAATCTCCCCAAAAGATTCAGAATCCTTCATTCTATCACCTTTGGACTATTTATAGTTTCCCAAAATTTGGCCCAAAATTCACTGCGTGACAATTTCAATGATGTTTGTCAGGCTCAGCGAGCACATCCGATAGATTGCCATTTTCTCCTTAGCTCGCCTTCCTCTTGCTTTAGGCTTCAGGTATTTGAACTTCAGTCGACGAGTTCATTCGAGTCAGCCTTTCACATTCACTGGATCGTCGAGTACCACTTTTGTTCGCCTTTGTCTCAGGTGTGTCTGACTCTCCATCATCATCAACGTTAACAGAATCTCCGATCACAGTAGCCTGAGGGATCTCAGAAACAACTGGCATATCGACACTAGGGTCCTCAAGAACATCTATATTGTATTATAACATCGAGATATCAGTGGACTTCAACTCATTTACATCACGTCAGGGACCAGTAATATCATCCTTCAAGGCTGTCGCATCCACAAAGCGACGTTCTGACGTCTCGCATACCTCAATCCGAGTCGTGAGAGAATCCAATGCAACCCCATAATCCATGATCATCTCCCTCTATACTCTCAACTCTTACCAAATGGCAGCCAATGTGACCTCTATCACTCAATCGATCATAGAAGGAAAAATGGCCTCAACCCTCGAGGCCCTCAAATCGGCCGAATAGGCAAGGTTGTCCATTTTTTATATAATGGTCTGTGTCAAGGGGGAACGCGAAACAGTAGCAGGGGTAGTAGAGGTGGAGGAGCTGGGTATACCTGTCGGCTCAACTGCCGGAGTAGACTTAGTAGTGTCGGCCACCATGGCCTCTACATCAACCATCGAAGAAGTGTCTACCGGAGCCTTCTTCCTCCTTTCCTCTTCATCTTTTGTGTACTTAGCCTCAATTCTTTGAATATCAGTAGACGATGCCGGAGTCACCTCAGTATCTGTCTTCGCCACAAAGGGCACACCAGCTCGATGACAAAGATCAGTAATAAGTATTAGGAATGGCAATGAGGTTTTGTTTTGTTTTGCCCTCATCACCATCTCTTCTGAAATTATCACCCCGAGATTCAGTTGTTCATGATCAATAATAAACCCTAGAAGTGCAGCCTTTAGATGCCGGATGATTGATTCTGTGAAGGCATCAAGGTGCTGGAGAACAACCCAAAACAATACCGTGAAGAAATGTTCAATTCCTTCTTCTCAATCGCAACTCCTGCCTCTAGCAAGTGAGGAGTAGCATCACTCAGAAACGGGGTAAACCACCCCTTAAAATCTTTTAATGTTTCTGTCTTGACCATGTCGGTGAAAGAGTGAATAGTGTGTGTAGTGCAGTCCAACAAATCATTTATATCGGTTTCACTGTACTATACCTTCTTACCTCGCACCTCTACGTAATCTACCGGTGCCATCAACCCAACTGTTTTCTTCTCTTCGGAATCAACCTGACATAACCTGCATAAAAATCCAGAACCCACGAAGGAACATATGGATTTCATTGCTTGGTGAAGTGTTGGAAGTTGTGGAAGCCAAGTGTCTCCCACATACCGGGATACCTGTCCACAACACCATCAGTGGATAATCGCTTCTGCTCTAGAATAGTCTACAAACCGTCTCTTTTCAAGCATTTCATAGATCGAGGCAGATGTGATGGGGTGGGGGCACTTGAGGTTCCTAAGTTGTTGTAGGTGCTGGAGGCATCGGGAGTGCTGGAAGTCTGGCCAATGGATCATGAACTATTAAGATCACAGTTTTGGGCGCTTCCTCTTGAGTAACTCCACCTCAGTTGCCGGTGTATGCATTGGATTCCTTGAACCCGCAGCTTTCTCCCTCTCAGACTCAAATGAGGTGAGATGAGTGGAGACGATGCCCATGCATTCGGGAGAACTCAAACTCGAACTGGAGCTTTCTACCACCTGCTTCATCCCTTTTCCTTTCACACTCCCTTGAGGAGGTTTAGGACAAGTAGCTCGAAGAGATGTTACTTTGCTGTGATTATAACCCCTCTTGCCTTGTTCTGGGGGGCTGGACCTCTTAGAGGAAGCTTTGGTCTAGCCATATTTGTAGAAACATACAAATAAAACACATGCGGTTGCAAAGGCTTAGCGAAATATCATTTTCAAAAAGTTGTAGGAAAACTTGTCGAGTGGCTGAGACCGTTCGGCGAGCAATAGAGGGCTTGCCGAAAGTTACACAACAAATAAGAAAAATTTCAGCACAAAAGGGCGAGACCAAAGCCCATTCGGTGAGTCGCCGAGTTTACTCGGTGATAAGGGGGTGCTTTGCCGAATGTTACAGAAATAAATAGTCAAAAAGGAAGTCAGGAAGGAGAGACTAAAGCCATTCGGCGAGTCGCCGAGTCTACTTAGCGAGCACAATCATATCGTCAAAAGTTTCATATTAATTCACCAACATTGCATGTCAAAAAGGCGATAAGGGGGATAATTGGCTAACCGCGGTGTCACGCCCCAAACTCAAGGAGTGCAACTGGCTCTTAATGCCAAAACTCACGCCCGAACTGACCCTGCTGAACCATTTGCTACTAGCGCATGGCAGCCACAAGAAATCAAGAAAACAAATAAGTATATCTCTACTTAAAATTAAGCCCTCGGCCGGCAAGGCCCCTGTCAACAGATCTATAAAAGAAACAGCTACTCCCAAGAGTTCATATAAATAAATAGCCAACTAGCACAAAAGTCCTGATTGGGCCGTCGAGGCCACCATGATCTCTATACAAAAACTGAAAGCAGGTATATATCAAGACAATACATCAAACATCTAACAAGCTTCAGCAAACCAACAAACTA
>JAJONR010013481.1:0-10930 GCA_029582245.1 Solanum etuberosum
CCCCCTCTTCACAAATATTTGCATAAATCAAATTTTCTTCTTGTATAAGTCGTTATTTATCAACCCGAATGTCAAATATAGCCACTTAATATATTATTGGGCTGCTTTGCCAATACGAATCCAGGCCCAATAATACAATACCTCCGATCCCAATAAGAACCTTGTACTCAATGTTTGAGTAGTAAAGCCTTAGCAATGTACAAGAAAGCTTTCAAATAATTACCTAACATTCCAATATTTAAGAATTTTCTATCATAATTTAGTTGAGATGCATCACTCCCTAAAAAATGTCTAGAATGATAAAATATAAATATTAGCAACAGTGATCATAATTCTATTCTTCTTGCTTATTATATTTCAAGGTACGAGTTTTCGCTAGAGTTGAATGTCTTTGACCGGAAAGGAGAGGAGGAGAGATGGTGATCAAAATATGTATTTGATAAATTATACACATATATCTAATTAAGAATTCATGTATCTGCTTAAGTTGATAAGTTTTAGCTTATAAATGATATATATATATATCTAAGATACATGTGTCATTTTAATTTCATAAACAAACTCATGTCCATTTCGTTTCATATCTCCATTAGAGTTGAATTTCCTTCAATTGTGTATTCTGATCTCTATACCTTTTCGATATTGATCGAAAATGGCTTCAACCAGATCGTTGTAAGTCGCACTATTCTTGAGAATGATTCCATCAATTTAAATTCATCATAAATATCATCAATAAGGCCACGTTCTGAAATGTCTCAACAAAACAGTGATATTTTCTTGAACAAAAAAAGTTCAAAATTATTGAAGAAGAATTAAGGAGAAGAAGTGTAAGTTTGTTGAATCTCCTAAAATAAATAAAAAGATTTCGATTTTTTTTTTTTTTACGATACGCCAGAATATTGCAAAGTTATTGCAAGTGTGATTTTCACCTCTATTTATGGCTTTCAATTACATCCCTTAATTACTTAGACTATTAGACTTAATGATATGTATCTTACTAGTGATTACAGTATCTGGAAGCGACAAATATATGTATTTGGGATGGGAAAATATGATATGATCCAATTATGCAAACAGAAGGGAAGGAAAGTAATTAGGTATTAAATTAGTGAAATTTGTGTTGTCTACGCTTATTTATTTACACCTCCATTTAAACTTAAAGGTTCTTACTGAAAAGACTTTATGTAACTAGATTTGTATCACTCTTAATTGGTCATAACAATCTTCCATTAGCACAGTACTGCATTCATTTCGGTTTTTAATGATGCATAATTTTAAATAAATAAATTTTATTTGAGTTTAAAAAAGAAGAAGAGGTTCTTATTATTAAAGACAAATTAAATTCTGAAATCTAGAATAGAAGATACACTTAGCAACAAGTAAACTTAGTATATACTACACTCATATTGCCTAATTTTTAGTCAGAGCTCAAATAACATCTAGTTGAAGTTTAATCACAAAATAAGTATACAAGCCAACTATCATCCACTAAAAGGCGAAAAATCAAATTATGATATGCCAAAATAGAATAAAAGAATATAGAAATATACCCCACCCAAATGAATACTAAAGTTTTTTTATTTTATTTTATTACATAGGTTGTCAGATTGGATCCATATACATTCAAATCAAATGAATATACTTTGATAATTCATCCCAAAAATGTACTCGAACAACCAAGAAAACACATGGGCCTATGGTTTGGGCCCATCCCCATGGATCCTATGCTTTCATCAAATTAAGTCCAATAACGTGGCATAAGTGCATAACATATATACCCAAAAGAGTAGGCCCAATTAACTTGACTTGACCCTAGGGGTGGGCACTATGGGATATAACTCCCTCTGTTTCAAAAAGAATGACTTAGTTTAACTTGAAACGGAGTTCAAGAAAAAAAAAAGACTTTTTAATCTTGTGGTTCTAAATTAAAGTTATGTCAAATGTACCAAAATGTCTTTTAATCTTGTAGTCTTAAACATGCCACGTAGAAAGTTGAAGTTAAAGTGTTGCCAAAAAGTTAAAGGAAAGGGGTCAGTCTTTTTGAAATGGCCTAAAAAAGAAATTGGGTCATTCTTTTTGAAACAGAGGGAGTAGTATTGAAAAGTTTGATTCGATAATTTTAGTTTATGGTTTTTTAATATATTATACTATACTATTATCATATTAAATTAATTCAGTATTTTAGTCGATTTCGATATTTTACGGTACGATAAATCGATTAATTCAGCTCTTCAATTTTCATATACTAGTATAATAAAGAATTATGACTCTGACTTTTTAAAAAACATCTCAATTATATCATACTAAGACCTTATACATGTAAAAATATTCATAATAAAGTACATACAATTTTCTTGTTAATCAATCACCCAAAAAGAACCTTTTAAATCAAGATAGAGTAATCATAATTCTAACATCTAAATTAGTTACTATTTTGTATATTTGCTAGTATTATATAGTTACATAGACATAAATAAATTTATATGTAGTATTCGATATTTCGATATTTTTTTATAAATATCAAATACCATATGAAAAATCAATTTAAAAAAAAATGCATACCAAATATAATAAAACCCAAACCACGTGTTAAAATTTTAGATTTCGCTATGATATTCGATATCTAGCCTACCATGCCCACGCAACCCCAATATATCAAATCTTAACACAATAAGGTACTACTTACCTGATGAGGTACCCCTTATCTGTTTTTTTTTTTTAAAAAAAAATAAACTTACATATCTCATATATTAAGAAAAAATAATTAGTACTCAATACGAAACACCACCAAATTGAAGTTAATGATATGAGTAGTTAGTTGGTTCATTATGATGTTTACTTAGTAACTACTGCCAAATTTGGATAAGATCACAAATAAGGGAAAAAGAGGATTTATTCATTATCACACAAGATTGCATTAAAACCACGCAAAACAATGGGGGATTTAATGCATCTACCCGTTACCTCTCGACTCCAAATTGATTTGTGTTGAAGCAAATCAATTTAGACCTGTACATCACTTACTATATCTACATCCAAGAAGAACTGATTGCTCGAAGCTAAAATGGCGCAACTGTTCTGATTTCTCCGTTGCTAGTCATCCATGGGTGCCCTGTTTATCAACACCACATTAACACAATTTAGTACTCACAGTAATTACCAACAAAAAAAAAAAAAGTAATCAATGGGTAAAGTATCAATTTCACAGATTTATCTAAATATGAATTAATACTAATTCGTGATTATTGTATTTTTTTAATTTTTTTTTTTTTTTGAAAATTTGGTCAAAAGTTCCGAGAGGAAAAATCATACTAAGAACTTGTTCAGCAGAGAATCTTCTAGAAGCGTCTTTAGAGAGCATTCTCCGAAGCAAATCCTTCGCCGCCGGCGATACTGAGTGGAAGATCCTAGTCGGAAACCTAAGGTTCGCTCTGAGCACAGCCTCGAAGATCTCTGTAGCCGAGTCACCAAAGAAAGGTGGAACTCCTGCAAGCATTATATACAGAATAACACCAGCACTCCAAATATCGATCTTCTCACTGTAGTTTCTCCCAGCTAAAACCTCCGGCGCCACATAATACGGCGTTCCAACCACGCCGCTCATCAGCTGGCCCTCATGGAAACACTCCGCCGATCCAAAATCAGCCAATTTCAGTTCGTTGGAGTCGGTGAATAAAATGTTATCCGGCTTGATATCCCTGTGGGCTACACCGAGACGGTGACAGTGCACTATTGCTTTCATTAACGGTACCTATACAACCATTACACAGAAAATTATCAGAAATGACGAAAAACTAAAATAAAAGCCGATTATGAATTCTACTTCGCTTAGCTTTACAATTTACTTTCTCCTCCAATTTTCGAAAATTCAACAACGTGCTGCTTCGTAGGTCGTTCCTGATTCAAGCCATTTTACGAAGCAAAAGTAAAATTTCCCCATTTTGATCAGCAACGAGTGAGATTTTGGTGATCTGGAAGAGTACCATGACATCAACAGCTTCGGACTCTGAGAAAATCGGTTGACTCCTGAGGCGTTGGAACAAATCGCCGGAGTTGCAGAGCTCTAAAACCATATCAAGGTGAGTATCGTCCTCGTAGATATCGAAAACACGAACAACATAAGGATTGGGCGAAAGCAAGTGCATAATTTTCGCTTCGTTGTAAAGACATTGTCGATCTATGGCGTCATCGGCGATTAGGCGCTTGTCGATAGACTTGACGGCGAATGGCTCACCGGTCGCCGACGAGTAACACTTGAAAACGGTGCCGAATCGTCCCCTTCCTAACTCTTCACCCACACAATAATTTCGCTTCAGTGACTCACTCATTCCGTATGTTTTGTTTTTTTCTCTACTTTTCTGACTCCCCTATTTTTTTCGTTTAGAAGCGTTGGTTTTATAGAGTAATAGAGAGGGAGTAGAATTTTATGGAAGAATATTCGGTGGAGGCCATTGGGCCAATGATATACAGCCGTTTGGAGGTATTAAGGGGTCGTTTGGTAGCTGTATAACTTTGATTAATATGATGTTTGATTGACAATTTAGAAAATAACTAATGCATAAATAACTTATTTTTACGTAACTAATACTTGTATATAATAATACATAAACTCACTAATAATAAAATAATATATAAATTCACATAATTAATTTTTATATCATTAACGCATAACTTTAACTCGTTACCAAACAAACACCTAACGGTTATGGTAGAATTTGTTACCTCTCAAGGAAGATTATAATCTGTTTGACATTATTGCTAAAAATTATTTATTTTTAGAAGTGATCTTTAAAATAGTTTTAAAAAAAAAAGTGTTTTTGAAATAAAATAATTTGTGTTTGACTAATTCATTTTAAAAGTGTTTCCGATAAACAATTTGTATTTGGCTAATCTTTTCTAAAATTTTTGAGAGTCTAATTACGAAAAATAAGTATCAATACACTTTTAATATTAAGATTATTTATAGAGAGAAATTATGTTAAATATCGATTATAAAATTTTAAATAAACATTTATTATTAAAATGTACATACTCAAATTGTCAATCAATATTATACATACATAAATAAGAAATAAATTAAATATTAATATAATATTAAATAAATATAAAATATATATTGGTAAATACTATGACGTATGACAGAGATATTTTGGTGTTGAAAAACATAATTTTCTGCTTTTAAGAAATATAATTTTTTATCTTCTTTCAATTAGCAGAGAGATTGTTTCTACTTCTATTTAAAAGCACATTTAAGTCGTTTGGTAGAGTGTATTAGGAAAATAATGCATGCATTCAGGGGCTGGCCCACGTTGTTGCAACCGGGTTCAGTTAAACCCACTTTATTTCGAAATTCACCATATATGTAAGGAAAATTACTGTGAAATTCGATGTAATTAACAACTTGAATCCACATAATACAAAGCTTTATCGTAGAACGATGGTTCAGGGGTTCAAGTTTATGTTGGATACTTAGGTTTGAATCCCCTTTAAGCGTTTTATGTTTTTGTTTTTTGGAAATGCGTTAGCGAGGCATCAATATTTATACTTATTAGTTATTGTATTTAAATATTTATATTAGTAGCTAGCTCATAAATTATTATATTTATATTATTATTTTTTTAAATATATTTCACCTTGTATATTTTGTTTTTTAATACCCAAATTCAATAAATTTATATAATCTTGCTACTTTAATATATATTTATTTTTTTGTTAATGGAATTTTGATACCCTCTTTCATCGATTTTTGCTAAAACATGCAACTATTTTCGTTGAAATTTTATATAGTTTATTCATTTACTTTGATTTAGTTAAATAAACGTAAATATATTTTTTTTGTAAATTTTCAAAAAAAAAATCTCTACTTCATTAAATAGAAAAAGTGTTGAGTTGTAAAAAAAAGTTACATTATTAATAAAAAAAATTAACAAATAAAAGATAACAAGCAAATAGTTTGTTGGGCTAAACGCTTTACACTTTAGAGTATCGCTATCGATTGCTATTAATTAATTGAACCCACTTATACAAAATACTAGGTCCGCCATGGTATGCATTAGCCTTGTATATTATTAGGATCTTTTTTGGTACTCTTTTCCAATCTATGTTTAATTAATGCTTGCATTAGTTATACACTCTATTATGTATTAAGGTGTGTATTGCTAATACGATGGATTTCTAGGCATTATCAATGCAATGGTTTTAATGCATGCATTAGCATGATTAAAGACTCAATTGCCCCTCAAAACCTTTTTTACATCTTTTCTACCATAATAGTGGAGGGTATCTTTGTAAATTAATTTTTTTATGCAATGCATGCTATTTTTTAATGCATCAAACCAAATAATACATAAAAATAATCTATGTATAACTAATGCAAGCATAACTAATACGTACATTGTTAATACAAGGATTACTAATACACTCTGTTTAACATTATTCTTATACACATACCTTAATTTTTAGAATAAATCTTTTCTCTTAAAATAAATACTTTTGACCTCCAAACACTCTACGAACATCATAGTATCATCATACTATCATCGATTTCCTCTTTTTTAGGCAATTTGTTGAGTAACAAACACTCTTCGTTACCAATTTGTACGTACTCTTCGCACTGACTTAGCTATTGAATAAGTAATATACCCGAGACATTCAATTCGAGCTATTTTTGAATTTCAATTTCAATTTTCGCATAAATTTTTTGGTATATTTCACATATTTTTAAGTTTAGATCATAAAAATGAAGAGTCTTTTTTTATTTTTTAAACTCTGTACCAAATCAAAAATAGGTTAAATATATTGAAACAAAAAAGTATATATGTATTAGATTTGGTACTTTTATTAAAAAAGATGTTATAATGAAATTTATATGAGATCAAAAATAAGCGTCTTAATTTAACTCATTAGATTCGATTATTAACAATTGAAATGCTTTTATTTGAAAAGTTTGAGGCACAAGAAAATAAGTGTTATCGTATTCTTGAAATCAGAATGCTCTACATTTGTGTAAAAACTATTATCCTTACATAAAGGATCAAATTAACTAATAAAAAAACTACACTTGAGCCCTAAACATACTACAACCAATGTGGAAATGTTATTAGTAATGCCGTCAATCAATATATAATTATATAATATTTATACAATAGAATGTATGTGCTTTGTAATTTTTATAATATAAATTATACATCTCATATACAAATCACATACAATACATTACAAGTAAGAACATTTACATCAAATACAAAGAATATAGGATGAATATATAATTATATAACATGTATGCACTTTACATAATATAAAAGTTGATTGATAAATAAAGTATGGTTTATAATTAAAGAACATATACATAAAATTAATTGCTATTGTACTTACAAAAATTTAAATTCACAAATATACCATCGATATAGTTCAAAATATATTTTTAAATATGTCAACACCCATGATAAAACATAAATTAAATAGTAGTAGTAAAATATCTTTAAATTGGCATTAAATGTTTTGCCCTATTTTTCAATGGGATGAAATTATGTGAGAAGGCCAATATGAAACGTAATGATTTTCTACATGGAAGAATTTTGTACGATGGAAAATGAAATATTACCTAAAATAAGGCCTAAAATATGGAAGTATATTATAACTCAACGGATTTTCTATTATGAAGTAACAGACAAATGATAATCCAAATTACATAAAAATATTACATAAATTAAAGTCACAAAATTTGGGGAAAGCCAATTATTAGCTAAAAAGGGTAAGAAAAATGGTGTAGAATTGTTTTAAAATGAGTTATAAAAATAAAATAAATCTATTGTATCTAATATTAGGGGTACTAGAGGTGGGCATGGTGGTATGGAATAGTATTAGAAATTTTGGTACCGTAATTTACGGTATTCGATTTTTAAAATTATTATATCATTATCATATCAATTTAATTTGCTATAGCTTGATATTTTGCGGTATGGTAAATCGGTAACCATAATTTGTACAACTTCAACTAATATATACTCATATAATGGATTATTATGACTTCAATAATTCAAAAAAAAAGTCTCAATTGAATCATACTAACACATTATACATGTAGAAATATATATATATATATATATTTATATATATATATATATATATTCAAAAGAAAGTACAAACAACTCCTTTTGTTAATCAATTACATTTAGGTACATTTCAATCAAAATAGATTAGTCAAAGTTTTAACTTCTAAACATTTAGTTTATACTAATATTAGGTTACATATTTTTTTTAGTATTTTAATAATATATATATGTTATTTATGTAACTATATACTTCGGTATGGTGTTCGGTATTTTAATATGTTGTTTCTAAATATCAAATATCATACCGAATACAAAAAAACTTTAAAAATATATCATATATCATACAAAATACCATAATACCAAATCACAATATCAAAAATTTTGATATGATATAGCAATTCGGTATATACCATACTATCCCCACTCCTATATGCAGGTAATCTAGTCAATTGTTCTGTAATTAACTTTATGATAGCTTTGAGAATCATTACGTTAAAGAGTTAAAGTTCATCCATTAAATTAGGAGTGTACATGACCGGATTGATTCGAATTTTTCAAATATCAAATCAAATTATTTGTGTCAAATTTTTAAATTTATAAGTCAAACAAACTAATAAAACTCGAATTTTCCAACCTCAGATTTTTTCGGATTGGTTTGGCTTTTTCAAAAATCAAACCAAACCATTTGTGTCGAATTTTGAAATTTTTAAATCAAACTAAACTAATAAACATCAGATTTTTAAAAGTATTCATACAAGCATATGATTAACTTGTGCTCCAAATATTTTTACCAAAATACAACTATCTAAGGTGTTTCTTAAGAAAAATAACAAAAAATATGAGATGAGTGATGACTCTAAAATATTCAATGAAAATTAATAATGAAATCACATAAAATAAATATTGCAAATTGATAAGTCATAATGAAAATTATCATAATTTAAAAGTACTAAATCATGCTAAAATAAGTCTAATAAATATTAATTACACGATTAAACATTAAGGAAAAATTAAAATTTGGTATCTATTTTAAATGTCTAAACCAATGTAAAACTAAAGAACAACTATTCAACATTATTGTCATTCTTACTGTTGAATTGGTTTATTTTGTTAGCATTAGTATTGATTTGATTTAGAATTGTAGGAAATGACGGAAATATAATCCAATGCCGTGAAGGCGATAATGTCTTACGATCTGGAGATATCCATATTAATCCTATTATGGAGCGAAGATTCAAACCCTAAATTGAGAGTCACGGGCCAAGACTCCAACAAGACCTGGTGCGCTAGGACTCCTGAGTTGGTGATATGTCACTAGGCAACACATTACACATTAGCAGATGGATGCTATTAATTCCTCCAAAAAATCTTATAATATTGTGCAACCATACAATATACTCTAAATTCTCGTTGTCGAGGGAAGTGAATCAACAAATGTATGAAAGAACGGATGTATGAGAATATTTTGTGTGCTACTTCTGATGATGCATGCATTGGGGATAAGTATATGTCAGTTTCGTAGATCAACGCTTTTTATAGACTTACTTTTATTGGACCATTCAAAATTTTAAGTCTCAAAAAACTTGAAAAAAATATGTTAAAAGATAAAAATTATGAAAACATACAAATAATATTTAGAAATCACATTAAAGTAAATACTTTTATATATAAAATTAAATTTAAAAATTATATATATAATGTCGGGTTGACTTCTTTAGTTAAAACCAAACCAACCCAGGTATAGTCGGGGTTTTTCTTTTTCCGATACCAAATTAAGTCAAACCAAACTATTAGTCAATTTTTTTCGATTTGATTCGATTTACGGTTTGGTTCAATTTTCATTTCGATTTCGTACAACTTTACATTAAACATTAGTGATAAAACAGATTTAAATGAATGAATTAACAAATTGATTGTGCCTAATTCGAGCGGAAAAAGATTGGTAAAGTACAATTACGTGAAGTAATGTTATGGCCTTGTAGATTTTACACCACATGTTTCATAAAATAATTTATGTTTGAGATCCATTTCAAATTCATGTACTAGTAAATTTGAAAAAAAATGACAAAATGCATTAATGACAGTTGTTTGATTATACAAAATAAAATAATTAAAAATGGATATAATATAAATTTTATAAAATAACCGGTCAAATCGTACTCATAACAGTTGTTAGTGCATCTTTTTTTGAATGAATATATGAATTGAAAGGAATTTCAAAGATAAATTATTTGATGGTACACATGGAATAGACCTATAAGACAATCTCCGACCCATCTCTATTTTACTCTTTATTTTTTATATTTGGAGAGTAAAATAGAGAATAGGTTCTCCAACCACTCTCTAGTTCACTCTCTATTCTTCAATTATAGAGAGGTGAATAGTAGATCTCCAAATTTGGAGAACTACTATTCACCTCTCTATTTTACTTTTTGATTATTTTAATATTATTTCTATTATATTACTATTTAAGTCTTCATCATTTGTAATTATTTTCTAATGTAATACAACATCTAAAAATATATTATTAACAAGTTACTACTTCCACCCAAATTAATAATTTTTCTATTTTATTTTTTTAAAAGAAATGGTCACTTCAAATATGTAATTTAAAGTTATTTTAATGTTATTTATATTATATAAGATTATTAATTAAGTCTCTAATATTTGTAATTATTTTCTAATTAATATAACATCTAGAACATATTATTGATAAGTATACTACTTTCATTCCGAATTAACAATTTTTCTAATTTTTTTTTTGTCATTTTAAATATGTAATTTAAATTATAATTATTTTTCATTATGAAGTGTGTACAAAATTTACATGATAATTCAAACAATCTACTTTTATGTTATAGTGATAAATTATTAAA
>JAJONR010013482.1:0-12102 GCA_029582245.1 Solanum etuberosum
AAAAGACTAAAATACCCTTTCAAAATCCGGATTGGACTTTCCTTATTTGAACAGCCCAACTTCCAATGGGAATATCTCACTCATACGAACTCGAAATCGCGCAAACTTGGCGGCGTTGGAAAGATTATTCCAAGATATTTCCTACGATATCTGGAAACACACCTAACTCATCCTGAGCTAGGAGTTCAAAACTCAACTTAACATACCAAAATTTTCAGATTTTTATAATCTTTCCAAAAATGGTTATTTCCAATTTTTAACTTCTTCCTAGTTATTTCAATTTGCGAGATGTTACACCTTCTTTTTCCGATTATCCCCTAGTTGGTGATACTCTCAAGTAAGGGCTATTTAACTTATCGCTGTTTATAATTCTCCTCCCCGTAGTATTCATGGTTTTGAAATCTGAAAACGAACAATTTCCTTTGTCAATAGCCATATTTGCTAAGTGATCCGCCAATTGGTTCCCTTCCCTCATTATATGCTGGACACTATACTGTTTTCCTTGAAGATTGCTTCTGATCTCTTCAACTATGTCACTAATAGTCCAGGGGACTTCCCACTGTCCTGCTAGTACTTTACACATAAGCATAGAATCTGATTGAAATTGAACCTGATTGTGTTGTGTTGATTTACAATGTTTACTAGCTTCTAGGATTGCTCTAGCCTCTGCAATAGTGGATGTAGTGTCTTCAATCATAGCTCCTTTTGCATAGATAATATCACCTTTATCGTCTCTTAGGCAAAACGCATAGGAACTAATTTTCGAATTTTCTCTTGAAGTTCCATCTATGTTATACTTTACCAAACCATCAGGAGGATACTCCCATTTAATCAGTTGCACTTCTGTGCGAGGAACGTACACCTCCAATTCTCATATCATATCAGCCCATCTTCCCGAACACCTCATCACTGGTCTTCTCACTTTAATCAACATATACATGTTTCTTGTAATATTGTGGATAACTCGTGGGAAAGACATGTTCTTTCCATCGTGCTTCTTTTTGTTCCTTCTTTTCCACAGTTCCCATAAGATAAAGCTTGGAAGGGATTTATAGTATACTAATGAATAAATAGAAATCTTATTTATAATAAAATTTGACTACTTTTTTTTTTACAGACATTATCCTACTCATAGATATTAACAACGCACAATCCAAACTTAAGGATTCGATATAATCAACATGGCAATACCCAAACTGAATGATCGACTCTCCTCTCCATCAATCCCCAACCCACTACTACCATGACAAAAGAAAAAAAAGTTATACGCATCTATAGTGACATGACTAACATCTTAATAAGTATGCCTACATTGTTAAAACATTAAGATCATGTGAAAAGACAGATACTCTAGTGTCAACAATTTCAATACACAAGACATAAGGTGAAAATGAGAACATAATTAAATTTTCAGATATAGATAATTTTGAACAATGGAGTTAACACGTGAAACAAGATATTACCAAAATAATAAAAGTATAACTAATGTAATTAAGTCTATAAATTATGTATATAAATAACGATAATGTCTCAAACTCCTTCAATGTTTCTTCCTAATTATAGAACACACATTGATTTTTATAAGCATCTCAACAATAACTGCACAATATAATTTATTAGTTATAATATTAGGAAATAAAATCTTACGAATATAAGATGAAGGTGGAATAAAAGGAAACACATTTCACTAAAAAATATTTTCACCTTATCTTCAAAAGAACGGTAAAAGATATCCAGAAAGTTCAAGTGACAATTTAATAGATTTGTTAGTAAAGGCATTGTCAACTTCTAACATTTGGAAAGTTGACATACAAGATTTGAATATGTGGTTTTCAGAATACCAAATGATATTTTTATCATGGGGAGCAACATATATATATATATATATATATTGTATAATTATTTCCTTAACCAAGGTTGTCACACTGAATTTTCCTGGCAAATTTTTTAACGAAACAACAATCAAAATGTATTACAAATAAGTGTACTTTTTTTTTCTAGTAAAATTTTAACGAGGGACACTATGACATTCAAAAAGAAATGTTATAAAATATTAAAATTAATATGAATATCCACCACTTTCTCACACAGCCACAATCTCTTCATAATATTCATCCATGATTCAAATAGATCTTAGAATATCATGTTCATGACAAATAGTTATATGAATAACACATTAGAGACTTTTTATAAGCTTGGAAGAAATTTTTTTAAAAAACATCTCTCTATTTATACTACTTTCAGTTTTTAATATTGTTGCTTATTTGCTTTTATTTTATAACAACACCAAACTCATTATAATTCCACACGTGAAATTTGAAAGGATGGTGTGCACGCAATCGATTGTAAAAAAATTGATACATTTTGTCCTCAACTTTTTTTTGCAGACCTCAAACTTAGCAGAATATATATATATATATATATCATAAGCCAAAAGGAGTATATGGAAGGGGACAAAAGTCTTACCTCTTACAGTTTGGCTCAATAGACAGTCAAAAAGTGCAAAAGAGGAGGATTGCTCCTAATACAAAGTAAGCTTCAAAAAATAATGTCTAAGTTAGAAAAAACTAAAAAAACTTAAAGACACATCCTAGAAGAGTCAGCCTGGGTCGAAGATAAAAGTGTTTTTTGGCCGAATTCTGAAGTTGGGATGCTTGTTTTCCTCATTCTTCATTGCGGCTATGATTCTCCCTGATAAGTTTATAGCCACAGTGAAAAACTCATTTTTCCTACCTTGCTCGGCATAATTGGCTAGAAGATTAGCAGTAGAGTTCCCTTTCCTAAAAATATGGTTGAATTGAAAAGATACTTCAACTAGCAAAGAATGGATGTCGTTGATCTCTTTGATGATGCTCCAAGCAGTGGCCGTGACTTTGTTGATCATATTAATCACAATCATGGAATCAGATTCAATAGTAAGAGTATTGAATCCATGATCCATATAGGTTTTAGTATCACTTTGAGCATAGATCAAAAGAACATATATACGCTAAAATTCAGCATAAAGAGGAGGCAATAGATATAAATTCCACACTGTATAATGCACACTGGAGTCTGCAACCCATATTACTACATGGCCACAGATCATCCAAAACAAGTTTCCCATAAATTATAGGCTACATGTTATCCATTTTTTTTATGGAAATGAAGCACAAATGCTGATGGAGAAGCATTAGTAGCAAACTAGATGTTCTTGCAACTCTTCGATTTTTCACTTCATGTACTTGAATTTATAGGAAAAGTACCAACCGTAACCAACAAGGATACCAAAGTACTCATCATTCATAACTTCATGATAATAATGATTACATAAAACCCGGAAAAAGAAATATTCAAATTACTCGGATGAACCTCTTAATCTACATTAACCTGGAAAAGATTAGAACCAAAATAAAATACACAATTCATGTCTGAGATAATGGTTATTCTATTTAAACATGCAGGATAAAAATGATGGCCACCATAAATGCTTCAGTTACTAGTACTTATTAGGGTGAGATAGAATCTAATACTTCAAATCTATAGTCAACAAAAGATTTTCTTAGAAAACAAAAAAAATGGTAATTTTGGAATTAAAGAAGTAAACAGTAAGAACCTGGACAGGTTCTGCTGCAATCAGACGACCATTAACTTCATCTGTAATTACAAGACAAGATGAACCAACACAGGATGCTGTCCATGATTCATGTTGCTGCACTTGACCATCTTCAGATATAATAAATCTTCCCAAAAGATATTTTATTTTATATGAACCCTGCAGGACGACATATATAATCATAAGCTAAGTATCTTAAGAGTTCAAGGTACGTAAATTCTAGAATCTAATGTGTATAATCAATGACGAAACTTGATAAGCAGAATAACATAAGAGTGCCTTCAACAAAAAATTCAGAGAAGTATAGAAGGGCACTCAAAATTTTCAGATAGTTTGCTTTCAGAAACTTTATAAACACAGACGAGATCATTTTCACGTGATTGGCCTTGAAGAGACAGATCTGCATAGGAGAAAGCGTGTTTAAACCTTTAGATGAGACGGTTCACACAATTCAACACTTCCAAAATGAAAGTCTCTCACACAAATTAGGGAGGAAACTACTATCCATGCTTAAGAAGTTTCCGAGAACAGATCACGCTTTATTTCTTAAAGTTGATACATACAATAAAACAACTTACATATGATATATATGATACATTTGTAAATGATAAATGCGACTTTATAGTCGAATCTGATTACCACAACAACTATTTAGATTATTTGTGCTAATATTTATTAAGGTGCCAAATCTTTTATTTAGTGACTAAAATACTTTTATAATTAATTGATTTAGGAATAGTACTAATTAATAATTTAGCCAAATTATACTCTTCATGAGAGACATGAAACTCAAACAGGGCATGAGGGCAGAGAGAATATTTACTACTCCCTCCATCCATTTTTACTTCTGCACACCCTTTAAGAAATAATAAATAAAATGCATATTTACTATGATGTATAGTCTTAATGGACTTGAGGAGTGATTTAAAATGAGTATTTAATGATACGGGTAAAATATGATTATAAAAAATAATTGTAAATTTTTTGTTTTAGTACAGTGAACGGAGGGAGTACTATATATATGATTTATCTATTTTGAGAATCTTTTTTATGAGTTACCAAAATATTTTAATATATACTGGAACTGAATACTTAATACTTCATTAGCTACTTCATCCTAACTAGTTTGCAGCATATTAAATTTATTTATTTATTAGCTTATCCAAATACGAAAAGTGGAGACAACTATGCGCAACATCGTTGTTGTTCATTGTAATGATTGTGCTGGACTAAACTCGTGAGATGCAAACAGAAATAATGTGAATAAGATAATCAGGTACCTCATCCGAATTCGAGTGCAAAACTGAACCAGTAGCTGACAAGATCGAGCCCATCCGTCTGCGACCATTGGAATTTTCAGAATTGTTGGTATTGTTCCGAAAATAAGTCAGAACTTCTTCTCTAATATCCTGAAAGGTAAATGGAGTTCTTTGAGTGCACTTTTATCACCCACTACGTACAACTTGCCTACTTTTGTAAAAAAAAAAAAAAAAACTCATTACTTAGTAAAAGGAAAATGGAGAGCATGCAAGAAGTACAATTCCAAATACTATCAAACAAATCTCAGGCGGTAGGCAACTAATGAACATGACAGCCATTGGGAAGATCAACAGAGGTCCACAGTCTAAGAAAAAAAATACAAGAAGAACCTGCTAGTTTTCACTGATTACTACTATCAATAGAAAAATTATAAATCAAGACATGATACATCAAACCACGTTAGTCTTTTACTAGCATTCAACGGGATGACTAGCTTTAGTATGTCTAACAAATGGAGGGAGGAGAAAAACATCACAATGACCGCAACTGTGCCACATACATTTCTAATTTTTTATAGTTCATGTTCTTGTCTATATATTTTGTTTACAACCATTCTGGAAGGTCACTGCAATTATACTTTAAGCCTCTAGGCTTATATAACAAGGAAGAAAATCTACAGCCTTTGTCATTACTATAGAACATATCAGCTAATCATCGATCAAAATTTTAAAAATTAAAGATTATGCAACAAGTTTTGTACCCTAATAGGAATTATGTCACTAGAAGTATTTTCTAAGTAAAGCTCCTAATTCAATAGATTGCCATTTTAGTTCACGGTTTAAAATTCTAATATCCTTTTTAACTCACACATCCCTACAAGCACTTAGCCAAGAATGTAATACAATTGAAGCAAAGGATCCATCATTCATGTAGGTGATACAATGTAATTGGGACTAAGGCTAGTAGTTGTCGCTATACTTACATTAAGTTCAATATTTTCCAAGAGTCTGTTTAAATATTCGGGATTTATATATTTAAATAGGAATAATGTGAGAATTAAATAACCCCCAATTTACCTCAATAGACAAATGATATAATATTGGAATCAAATGGGCCACAATAGAGCAGAATGGACATGTACGATATATTTCAACCCAAACATGTTTAAGCTTGAGGCATACTTGATTGATTGAATATCGGGCAACAATAGAGCAGAATGGACACATACAATCTAGGTTAGCCGATCCAACTTGTTTAGGATTGATATTTGAGGCATAGTTGATTGATTGTATATACGCAACTACCTAATATAACCTACACCAATGGTACTACACTTAGGTTACATAATGATTTCTGATTTTCATTTCCAACCACATCAAATAGATACATATATTAGGTAACATTAAGCTAGTATACCAAAAGAGGCTTTCCAAACTGCCTAAAAGATGCAACAATAAATAATGTCAAGCCAGTAATATGATCTTCAAAAACCTTCTCTTTATTTTTGATAAGTTAATGTAATGTTCAAACACCAAAGGATTCCTTTTGTTAACGAATGAGAACTTAATCAATACTTCCTTTAACATTATTAAATTAAGTATTGCAAATTACTTACATAAAAAACATGTAGTGTGCCACTATTGACAGTGGAGAATAGAAGTTAGAATTGCAATAATAATATGTCGCAGACATAGATGATGTAGGGTTTTGGCAAGATTTACTAATTTTAGGTAGTTTGGTAATTGTTGTATATTTTATATTTGTTTACTTCTTATCTTCCTTTCAGCGAGCCTCTGACATTAATACTCAACACCAAAGCAGAGAATGATTTTTCAACAAATAGGGATATACTAACTCTGGAAAAATTAATTATTTAGCAAGTTCTCTTTATTTGATAAGTAATCAAAGATTTTATAAATGCTTTCACTAAGTCAGTGCGATAAAACATAACTACAAATTGTGCAGATCTACGATTGTATCTAAAATTGCATCAACACCATGCACAATAACCAAGTTGCGCCAACAAAACAAGCAAAATAGACATCTTTGTTTTAGGCTCTATGTAAATTCTTCTATGGCTTTCAAAAATTCTATCAGTTCTTTCAAGACAAACAGCACACTAAATGGCTTGAGGGATGGTATTCTAAGTCTTCTGTGATTTCCCGCACATCCTTTCTTTCTTCCAACATAGCAATAACTCCCTAGTGGATTTTGGCATGGACCAGGACATGCATAAGATTGACAAAAACATGCTCCAAATCTGGGTAGTAACTCAACAATGCAAAAAGAGGTGGTCAACATCTTTAGCAAGTTCCCTTCTGAGATAAGAAGCTCCAAAAAGCACTATAGGTCATACTATGGCCACATAATATGAGAATTCCTAATGTTGAGTATGGGATTGTACTAAATTTCTATAGAAAATGTTGACAAGTGACAACTCTGTCATGGCCAATGGAGAAATAGTTAAACTTGCTACTGTGAAGGTATACAATAGGTAAGCGGTGAAGATATCAGCAGTGGAATTGTGTTTCTGAAAGCAATCAAGGGTACTGGAATGACGACCAGGAGACGGGAGTTTTAATCCCAACATAGGCAAAAAAGCTAAGTGCCAATGTTTACATCTACCTGAGCCCTGGGGAAAGGTATGGAGTACCTATATTGGCGGGAGGATGCAAGTACTTGGTGGAAACAGTTATGGAACACGTACGTTAGCCCAGCTACCAATGTTACATTTAAAGAAATTGCTCTCAAGGACTGCAATGTACTTTAACCTGCTTGAGAATGTTGTCGGCAACATGAGGAGTTATATGAAAAAGATACATGTGGTTTAAGCTCAAGCTTCTAGAATAGACACCAGACAAAGGGTCTTTCCGTCAAAAAGTTTGATCCCCAGCGATATGGAAATCTAGAAAGCTTCCCTAATGTTTACTGTGCAATGAAAAATGTTGTTTTTGTGTTTTGACCAAGAATTAAAGGTTTTAAGAACAGAATAAGAACTTCCTGGAAGGTTTGGCTTAAGTTTTGGTGGTGACAAGAAACCATCAGCAGCAAAGAATGTTTTGAACAAATGAACATCAAAAGGCATCTCCTTAGAAGATGATGAGCATAAAACTTATGGCCTTAGAAGATGATGAGCTAACAATTGTCATAATTCAGCTCCTTGTTCCAATTTACCACCCAAAAATACGAAGCCTCCATTCACAAAGCAAACTAAATCAAGGAGACAAAAGCAGACTTGCGGAAATACACCACACGAAAAAAGGACAATCAGAACTCAGAAGATTATGGAGGCACCAGAACAATCAACAAAAGCATTAATAGATAAATACAAATGTTAGAGAAGAAGATAGCACACAGAACAAGAATGATTTTCATGTCCAAAAGAACATGAACACTGGAGAAGTACAAAAATGAGACCTGTCCTTGATCAATAGTCAGGAAATCCCGATGTGTTCTTTCAGGCTTCTTTTCTGCAATAACAAATGTAATAAGAATGTTTAGTTTCAGAAAAAAGATCAAAATCAACAGATATATAACAAAATAAAAATTGGAGAGCCGGTACCATTGACAGGCTTCATATTTTTACAAGGTGGTGCCCTGAGGCCAAGAACCCATATAAAATCATTAGCAGAAGAATCATTTCCTCTATTTTTTTTCATTTTTGTTGCTTTCTTTCAACAAGAGTTCTTCTGTTTTCAGGTGATACTAGAAGATCTGTAGTCTTTAGAGGGGTTTTACTAATGCAGCTTATTATTGATTTTCCTAATTAAGCACATAATTCAAATAAGCCCCAAATTGGAAAAACTTTGACTACTTTTTATAGACACAATCCTACTCATAGGCATTTTACAAAGTGCAATCCAAACTTTAGGATTCAACGAATCATGTTTGATCAACACGATAGTACTCAAATCCAAAGGCCGACTCTCCTCACCCTCTATCCCCAACCCGCTACCAAGACAAAAGATAACAAGAAAGAAGCATCTAATCAAGGATATAGAGACATCTTTTTAAGGTTTATGTCAAACATTAAGAGCACCTCAAAAGGCAGACACTCTTCGGCAAGTGTCAACAATTTTAATACATAAGACATTAGATGACAATGAGAACACATTTCAATTCTCAGATACAGTCAAATTTGAAAAAGTTAAAACAATGAAGTTAACACGTGATGCAAAAATAACCAACATTCAAAAGTAGAACTAATGTAATTTTGTCTAGAGATTCTGTATCAAAATATGTAAATAAGTAAATAAATAACCATAACAGCTCAAACATAAGTGGGAACCAGTTAATACCTTTCAATATTTTCCCCTAATTGTAGAACTCACCTTGATTTTCATACACATCTCAACAACAACTGAACAGTACCCAAAATATCCTTGTTTCATTCTGCCAGACAAGGGAGAAAGCTTTTCAATTTATCTGAAGAAGTACTAATTTCAGTCCAATTATTTATTTATTTTTTTTTAAAAAAACAAAGTACCTGATGAAGAATTATGGTTTTTCTATTTCCAATCTTCTTATAATCAAAAGCAAAAACTAAAAGCTGACACAAGTTTTATAAAATCTGAAGATTTTGAAGACACGTGACTCATGTGAAACAAATCTCAGGAAAAAAAATAAATCAAAATCAACAAATATACAGCCAAATAAAAATTGAACAGTCAGTACCATTGACACCGGATTTCATCTTTCTAGGCTGTTGATGCCTTACATAACTTATGTTCTTTCTTATTTTTGTTGTGTGTTTTTTCAACAAGAGATTATGCCTCTTAACCTCTTGTCTTGGGTTGAGAGAGCCGTGTTGAATGATTACTAATGTTAAGTCTCTAGAGGGGTTTGAGAAGGCAATCCAATTACTAGATTAAATAGCGGAAAAGTAATAAATGCAGCCAATTTGTATTCCAACTACAATTAACTTCCTAACTCTTGAGTGTCCACATCAGCTAAGTATAGAGATGGGAGATTTGATCTCCTTATAAGGAGTTGGAAAATCACCACCTTATAAACTAACTTTTAGGGTTGAGTTAGGCCCTAGATCCATTCTTTACACGGTATCAAAGCTATACCCATCCCAATTTATGGTTAACCCATGTTGAGTCCCCATATTAAATTGTTCATACACCAAATGTCCAGTCCTGAGTGTGTGGGTGGTGTTGAGTGTCCCACATCAACTAGGGTGGAGATTTGGTGTCCTTATATAGACCTGAACAATCATCACCCTATAATCTAGCTTTTGGGATTGAGTTAGGCCCAAGATCCATTTATTTACACTAACTAAACACAGACTTCAAATAAGGTCCATATTGAAAAATCCTAAACTATTTCTTTTTACATACATAATCCTACTCATAGGCATTAATAAATCGCAATCCAATCTTTAATGTTCAATGGATCATGTTTGATCAACATGGTGGTACCCAAACTTTAAGGTCGACCCCCCTCATGCTCTATCCCCAACCCACTACCAAGACAAAAGAAAACAAGAAAGACGTATCTAATCAAGGACTATAGTGACATCTTAAGAAGGTTTATGCCTACATTGTTGAAACATCATGATCACATTTAAAAGCAAACACTCTTCAAGTGTCAACAATTTTAATACACAAAACATTAAGGGACAATGATAATACAACTGAATTCCCAGATACTGACAATTTTAAACAACTTAAAATAATGGAGTTATCACGTGATGCATGAGATTACCAAAATAAAGAAGTAGAACTAATGTAATTAAGTTTATAAATTTTGTTCAACAACAACATATACAAAGTGGAGTACAGTACGGAGAGGGTTATGTGTATACAGATCTTCTCACCGAGCTCAAGGAAGTCAATAAATTTAGTATCAAAATATATAACTAAATAAATAACCATAATAGTCCAAACATAAGTGGAAACCAATTAATACCTTTCAATGTTCTGCTTCACCCTTAACATAGGTCTCGGGAGCTGGGTATGGAGAAAATTCTGTTGGGAGCGCACCGAATGAACCCTTGTAGTAAACGATCCAGATTTAATCGGGGATCCAATGTGGACTTCAAACACCAGGTGAAAAGCCAAAAAAAAAAAATACCTTTCAATGTTTTCCTACTGATTTCCGTCCATAAAAGAATACCCAAGGAAGAATGGTGGTTTTCTAATTTCCACCATGTAAGACCCAAACAAGGCAAATTGAGCCAAACCTGAGGAAGAGGATGTGATTGCTTACTTGGTTTTTTCTTTTTTTGGTTCCACCCAGTGTCCGATATCCACATTGAAGCCCGATTAAATTCAGATTCGTGCTGGATTCAAAGGCTTGCCATTAGTATCGGAACTTTTCCCGAGTTAGGGTTTCGATCTCCAAATATTTCTCAACTTTCTTCAATCCTCTCTTGCTAAATTCTCTCACCAAAACCCTTCTGTTATCATTTTAATGTAATTATTGAAGTTACTAAAATACCCTTGAAATGTTCCTGGAGTTGAGGGCAAATAATTTTAAATTAAAATTTCTTTTTTAATTTATCAAAATATTTTCTAGTTTTATGGTTGTTTAGAGTGTTATATGAGATATTGAAATTAAAGACTCATCAAATTAGAGATTAAAATCACATATTTTGATTAATTAAATATTAAATGTACATTGCAAAAAATTACAAAGAATCGAAAACAAAGTTTATCAATCACAATGAAATTAAAGGTGTTGTTATCAATCACAATGAAATTTAAAATTGGCAACTCACGTGTTAACAGATTTTCAATATTTCTATTTTGAATATTTTACTCTCTTTTTTTATATATATTAATAGATGTACATTTAGCACAAAAATATAATGTATGCTTGAAGGTCAAAATAATTATTCAATTTTGAAGATTATTATATGTGAATACTTGCATAGCTCCTTGCTACAAAGCACAAAACAAAAAGAAAGAAGCAAAAATATACACTCATTCCCAAAGCTTTCTATTAGGTTTGGAAGTAATAAAAGGTTTTTTTTACTCAAAAGGTTTAACAAACCTTAGTAAATTTTGAGTAAATAGATATATTAGTTTGTTAAAATGAAAATACACTTAATTACCCAATACACTCACACATGTATCAACTTCTTTTTATACAACCATAAGATGATCCTCAATAAAAACTAAAGATGCTACAAAGTGAACCCATACCACACCTGGTCCAATTTATTTCACATATTAGGAATGAAGGTCAGTAGCTAGGAGTGCATTGTCTTGCTGTCTGTTCATACTAGTAGTCGTAGTATT
>JAJONR010013484.1:0-12715 GCA_029582245.1 Solanum etuberosum
AAAAAAAATAATTAAAATACATAGATGTTAAATAATGATATCCAAATATAGTACCCCTAGAATTCTTACTTCAATTTCAGTGAAGAAAATGGTAGAAATAGAAGGAGAATAATAGTTAACAAACTGTACCATCCTCTATGAAGTAGCCTAACTTTGAAAAATAGCCCTACTCTATCATCCCAAGTCCCACTCTGATGGACCCCATTCTGAACTAGGCCACCTTCTTTTTTCCCTTTTACCTTAGCATAAATCATTCACCAAAATGTTACGTATCATTCAAAGTTCAAACCATAGTAATCTCTAGCTACAAGTGTAATTATTATTGCTATTATCGGTGAGGACTACTCGAGATCGTTTACTAGCTAATTTAGACATGAGTTAAACAAGTATTAAATTGTGTATAACTAATATTATGTTTGATAGTTAATTAGAATATAAATTATTCATTTATAAAAATAAAATTGTATCTGGTAAGCAATTTAGAAACTGGTATAAGGAATACATATATAAGTTAGGAAAGAAGTTATGTATTATTTTAAGCAGTATAAAAAGTGGAATAACTAACATATATATGACTAATGTCATATTATTAATACACACACAACTCTAACCAGGTACCACACGAACCCCTAGTGTTTAGTTTATTTTTGAGACTTGACTAAGTTCAGATCGCACACATTCGAGAGTAGCGCTTCTAATAAGATTCTCTCCATAATCAGAGCTCAAAATCAAAAACTCTAAACAAGAATGAAGCAGTCCACCATTACCCCAAAACCATATTGGTCCCTAGTGTTTGGTTGATCTTTCTCCTGTCACTTCTAAAGTGAACAAAACAAAACCAACAATCCAAGTCTTATGTCCAAAAACAAATGCATTCAACATCAAAGGCAGAGTTGTCAGGAGAATATGAGGACAAGAATACTCTAAAATGTGAAAAATAGTCTAAGAAACAGAAAGTCAAGCAAGTTATAAATTGGCAGAAGTGTGAAGATTAAAGAGGGTGTAAGAGTCAGAAAGCGTGGGATCCAATGATGATAATCTCAAGACTGGTCAAACCCTTTGACAATTCAATTTCTTTGACTCAAAAAAAGAAAGAAAATTATTACAAAAATAAGTAAAATGTAATTAATTGCACAAACCTACAAAAAGAAAACTACATATGAAAAGAAACCAAAACGTATAATTCCTCACAGCAGTTCTTTGACATTGGCTCGTGGCAGCAAATACACGTGCATATACTAATCCAATTTAGTTTTTAAAAAATTATTAGATTCACTTTCGAAAAGTGAAACACGACAATTATTTTGAAGAGACGGAATATTAGGTCACACAACTAATATTTGTGTGCGTGTGATGTATGCTTATCGAGTACAATTTCATGACTTCTTACTTAATGAAAAAATTGCAAGTATATCACTACGCATTTAAGTGCATATATTTGGGTATGGTTTCCACCCTATAACATGGTGGGTATATAGTTAGAACTAATGAGAAATGAAGGGAAGATGAAAAGAGGAATTTGAAAGGATCCCTTATGCTTTAGTAGAAAAAATAATATTTCACCCTCATTGGTGGTGGAAAGAAAAGTTCAAGTGTTTAAATAGAAAAATATTTTTACTAGTTGTTAAAAGGGTTGGAAAGAGGGACTGTCACGCTCGCTCGACTACAACTACAGCTTTGGAAAATGATCGATCAAGAGATTGTTTTTCGGACAAAGTTTGTTTTAATTATTTATTTAATTAATTAAATTAAATGGCTAAAACATTTTTAATAATTTAAATAATTAGCCGAAACGACCCAACCCAACTCGGATTCGCGCGATCCGTGTTTTAAAATATCTTTTCCATTTTATTTGAATTTTCCACCGTTGGAAATGACTGTTATGAAAGGTTGTAACTTTCAGGAACAACCATGACCATTTTGAAAGGTTGCAAACTTTCATGAATGGTCGTGTGGTTTCTGAAAGGTTGCAACCTTTCAGAATCAGTGCTTCTTGGCTATAAATACCTGTGATTCCTCAGACTTTTCACTTACGAAATTTCTGAACTACTTCTTCTTCTGCACAATTCATTATTCGTATACTTTACTGTCGCTGAGTGGCTTGCTGACACCATTGTTTTGGGTATCAATACACTGGTGAATAGAATCGTTCTATCCTGGGAGAATATATTCCAATTCAAATCTCAGTTACTAGAGGGGAATAATTTCCTTAAGAGGACACTGTGCATTCAGTTGGACACTGTTACAGATTCTGGTATGTTTTACAGTCATTAATTTATGTTCTTCACTACATGATTTAAACTTTGGAATTTTACTGTTTCTCCAAAGTTTTATTGTCATTAGTATTAGATTTAAGTACATATTGGATAACATAACATACCTGTCTATATGTTTAAATCATTGATTCTTCCTTATCAAATAGGAGATTACAGTACTAATAACATATTTAGTATAATCTCATAATAAGTAAAATGTGGGTAAAAACAGATATACGTAGATTTTAGTATTCTTACCTTTTGAAGGTGTAGAGAATTGTTTATAGTAGAATCTCAACTCAAGTAAAATATGTTAAAGTAGGTTTGCAAAGAAAATATAATAATGCAGAGATAAATTTTGCAGAATTGAACCTAACAACAAATAAAAATACGATAATCAAGATAAATTAAACAACAAATAATAATAACAACGGAGGGACAAAACAATACTTGGATAATAGTAATAACACTGAGAAGGAAAACTAGATTATGCTCGATTAATTACTACTAGCCTTATACTCTAATTCTCAACCTCCGTATTTTTTTTATCTTGGGTCATGTTCTCGGTAAGCTGCAGATGTGCATGTCTTTTCTAATCACATCTCTCCAATACTTCTTCAGCCTACCTCTACCTTTCTTCAGACCTATCATAGCCATCCTCACGCCTTCTCATTGAGGCATCGATGCATATTCTCGTTACATGTTCGAACCATCTCAATTTCGCTTTCCTCATCTTGTCCATTACGATTGTCGCTCATACCTTATCTCAAATATATTTGTCTTTAATTATATCTCACCTAATATGTCCACACGTCCATCTCATCATCCTCATTTCCGCCATTTTCATCTTCTAGATTGACCAATATATGCTCCACCCATACAACATAGTTGGTCTAACAACTACTCTATATAGAGCTTAATTACGAGTCTGACACCAAAATGGACACTTTTTGAACGCTAAACATCAAAAGGGACCCTCTCTAAAAACACACGCTAAAACATGGGCGAACTACAACTACCATAAGTCTTGATGACACATTCTTATCACACAAGACACCCAATGCAATCTCCATTTCATCCACCACCTCAGTACAATGTGTAACATCATCATCAATCATCTCGTTTTCTTTAATCTTTTTCTAAACGGGATTCGATTGGTTTGGCAAATTCCAGATTTGACACATTAGAGGATATAGTGAAAGATAACAAGGAATACGACGAAAAATTAAAGATGACAAGGAATACAGTCGGATTATACGATTACTATTGACTAATTACAAACTTTAAATCCTTCACCAAAAAAATCCATTATACGTTTAAAAAATATGGCAAAAATAGATATCTAAATCATTGTTAAAAAAGAATGAGAGAGAAAAGGCTTTAAGTGGTGTCTAATCAGTTAAATAATACTTAGATATTAAACTAAAATTTACTTATTGGGGTTAGGTAAAGCTTGATAATGAAAATTCATATTTGGCGTATTCTAGATTGGTCCATAGCCGAGTCATCTACGAAAATGTTTATGCTTCTATGGCCAATCAAATTTTGAAAGATTTTTCTTTTTAAATAACAAAATTAATCATCCGTTTAATTTGACGTGATCCAAGTTAATTTGTCGCTTTTTAAAATGAAAATATTCATTAAAAATATTTTATTAAATTAATTTTATTAATTATGCGTTAAAAATTAATTTTATTATTATCACTTTATATAGTTATTTGATGATAACAATAATATTAAAAAATAATTCTTAATTTACTAATATAAATAAATAATAAGAAAAATTAACTTTTAAGCAAAAAGAGTTGAACCTAATGCAGAAAAGGCAAAATACCTAATAAAGGAAATTAATTATTGATTATATTAGAGCTAATAATTGTTGCGCGTTTTTTTGCATCTGGCAATTAGGAGGGAAAGAATACAAAAAATGAATCACTAATTGTTACTCCCAAACAAAAAAGTATTCAAACTAATTGTACTATAAGTTAATTTCATATAGCTAATATTTTTTTTTTAGTTATTTTGTATAAAATTTATCATTAAATAGAGAGTTTGGTTATTAGTTTACAATTTTACACAAATAGGTATAACTTATAAATTTATTTATGTATTACGTTATATAAGGTAAGAGATGAAATAACTAAATACTACGTAACTAATATGTATAACTCTAGTAACCAATAACCAAATAACCCCTTGAGAGTTATCATAACAATTTTTTGACTACATTGGTCTGGACAGTCTAATATGTTTGGTGGAATTAATATGAACATATTAAATATACATCTCAATTATTTCGACGATTTTCAAGTAATTTGAAGTATGCACGTTTAAATGTGTATATGTGTATGTGTATACTCTGTCTCGCCTTATTTAAATTATTTTGCCAAATTAATTAACCTAATAAAGGTTAAAGAAAACAAGTGACTTAGACAATCATTGGGTTCTAAGATAAATAAATATGTTTAGGACATGGAACAATTCCAATTAGGTGACACTAATCTTATTGATTCAATGTACTCATACATTTATAATCTCTAGATAATTTGATTAATTGTTTTCATGGCAAAAACATGTGGAGTTATTGGCGCATATGACAAGTCACAAGTTATATTTTTTTTCTTCTTGTTGGTTTCATATTTAGTATTCGTTGTTCGTTTTTTGAAATTTGACTAATCTAAAATCATGATAGAAAAGAAGGTAAATTGCTCCGGTCATCAAATACGACATCATTTTCAATGATTAAATTTGAAATGATATCTAATTAAGGATTGGATAGTTTTTTTTTTTTTTTTTTGGCTTCATTACAACCTTTAATAATCATATGAAAGCTATTCTCTGAATGTCAAGTTTGTCCGTTGAATATATATAGAAGAATAATTTTCTTTAAACTAAAGATTGAAATATAAATCATAGATTGATCAAGTCTTCTGAGAGACTCTCTTTTTTTTTAAATAAATAAATAAAATGGACCTAATTTAAATATCACAAAATAAGATTTGATCATATAATATTCATAGACATTCAGTAATTATTTCAAAAAATGGGAAGTTCGATACAATTGAGATTGTTTTTCTTTAAAAAAATTGTAAGTAGTCAATTCATGATTTGATATGTGTAGAATGAAACTTAATTCTCAAACTATCAAATTTTTTATAAAAGCGTTTCATTTGCTCTCTTTTATGGAGGTTCAAATTTTTCAAAATGTATTTCAATTCTTGCATAATTCTTCTTCTGATGATTGATTCAACATCTAATAAAAAAGATATACATTGATTATATTTCAGCTTCAACGCATTTTAGTAATAAGCATAATAACTTTACTATTCCAACGAAAAGAAAAATCTATGATTAACTATTTCAGAAAATTTCCAAACGAATAATTTAAATAAAAAAAATAATTTCTTATTTTATTATGTTCAATCAAATCATTTAGAATATTAAACACACAACATGCATGAACATTTGAGGAGAAAAAACACATAACATGAACTCTAATTCTACAAACAAACAAAAAAAAAAGATCATGACACTATAGCGAATGCGTCGGTTTGTTGAAAATAATTAACCGTAAAAAGAGAAAATATAGGTGAAGTAATTGGAAAAAATAATACTCTTGTAAGATACAAATTTGCAATAGAAGAATTGGTATTTAATTAAATTTTCCTCCAATTTTGATTTTAAAAAATGATTAGATTTCTCTCCTAAGGGTATGTTTGGTATGGAGTAAAATATTTTTTCATTTTTTTTAAAAAAAAATTCTATGTTTGTTGGTCTAAGATGTTTAGAAAATATTTAATCTAGGAAAACAAATTTCTTAAAAATGAGGAAAATGACTTTCCTAATGGAAGTAGGGAAAACAAGTTGCATAAGTATCATTTCAAATTTAGTGTCTCCTTTCTACGCACCTAAATCCCCCAATCTCCACCACTCCTCATCCGTTTTCATGGTGTTTTGCTAGATGACATATGCATGTTCTTGATAATATTTCTTGCTTACTTACCAAACGCTAGAAAATAAGTAAGAACACGACTTATTTTCTAGAAAATCATTTTCTGTGGAGCATATTTTTCTTAATACCAAACACACCCTATAAGTTTTGTTCCTTTTCTTTTTCTCCATGGTCCTTCTAGTAAAAGGGGTTATAGCATGCAATTATATGTACCTCTCCAACACGTATCCATCCATTTTTTCTTCAGTATTGGCTGGCATAGAATAAAAACCAATCAAGAAACCACCATGAAAAGGAAGAAAAAAAGAAAAAAAAGTGGAATTATAAATATTCTTATGAGTTGTTTTGCAGAGAAATTCTGATTTGGGGAATATATATATTTATATATTTGTTACAGGAATAAAGGATGCTTATTTGCTCTACAGTAGGGAGTAGGCACGTATATATGTAATAATGACAATAATAAGAATAAATTTGGGATTCCTGAGAAGTCGTACAAATTTATATTTCTAGTTATTGAAAAATAATAATTAAGCAGTCAAGTTTAGGTTGATGTGATGTATTTTGATATACCAAATATTAATATGACTTGTCAACTTTTAATTAACCTTTAACCTCTAATCTATATATAGTTAAAAGTTAAATAGACCACGTATGAACATGAAACTTCATCTAAGGGGAAAAAAAATAATTAAAACTATAACATATTGATCTTCAAGTGAGGTCCGGAAAGAATGAGATATATGCAAACCTTATGAAGTAAGAATGTAAGCAACGTAATTTTTTAAGAAAAATATAATATAAAGTTAGAAATAAGTAAAATTTCACTGAATTAATATAGGTGGGACCATGAAAAATTATTATTTAGTAGATGTATTATTTAATTGATAAATTAATATTATTAATTTAAAGAGTGGTTCGATACCGCAAAATTCATTCGGAGATGAAATCTCAGAGAATTTGAATAAACCCACTTGTGAAAACGTCATTCGTGAACTTGAAGTCATGATTAATGATCTCAGTTACCGCAATAAATGGACGTTAATAACATGTTGAATGGGTGAAAATGATACATATTCAGAGGTTCAGAGCTTAGGACAAATTGTGGATACCATTGGAAAAGATAATGTTGATGATAAAGTTGGAGATAATACAATACTTTAGGAACCAGTTACGTGTAAGGAGACACTTATCTCATCTACAACTCTTCACAATTAATGGTGTAGTTCAAAAGGACAACACCGAAACTTCTGGATGCAAAAAAGAAAAGTTATAGATGAGCTTCAACAAGATTTAAATTTTAACAAAAAACAGAACAAAATAGAATCATATTTCACTAAATTGTATTAGATATATTTGTACTTTTAAAGAATTATTAATTTATAATATCAATTGAACCATATATTTATATAAGGGTCTTCTGAAAATATATTATCTTATTATCTTATCAAAATGAGTGATTTTTTCCATTGGTCCAAGTCGGGACCGGAGGAAAATATTATTTTAGAGAGATTATTAATTAACCGAGTATTAATTTAATGAGGTTTTGTTGGAAATAATAATTCAAAGTTGGAGTAGGAATGTTAAGTTGATTAGGATTTGTTATTTATGGTAATACTTATTTATGTTTAATTATGATTTGTTAGTTAGAGTGGTTCCTAGTCCTAGTTTAATTTTATTTTTATTTTTATTAATAGGGATATTACTAGTTATTTTCAATACATAGAACAATATTCAGAAAATATATAAACATACAGAAATACACAGAAACATACAAAATATACAACAGAGAGAACTTGAATTAAGATTCAAGAACTTTTAAGTTTATCAAATAAAATATTTTCCTTCAAATTGGTATCATAGCTTCTACGATCCTGGTAGAAGATCTTAGAGTTTCCGCTGCCGGCGGGCTGTTATGACCCATATATGCCGCCCGTCTGGCCAATGATCATATTGACAAAGGTTAGACGAATGCTATATGCATGAAAAAAATGCTACGAGGATTAAAAGTTAGAGAAAGTCAAAAACAAAAACAAAAAAATAACAAAAAGAAAATGAGTTGATGTGAAGGGCATTAACGAGAGTTGGAGAGAGCACTCTCCAACACCAAAAATACAAAAAAAGGAGTTGATGGGAAGGGCATCAACGAGAGTTGGAGAGAGAGTGCTCCAACACCAAAAACAAAAAAAAAATAATAAAAAAACAAAAAAAAAGGCGTTGGTGGGAAGGGCATCAACCTTGGAAGTTGGAGAGAAGTGCTCCAACACAACCAAGAGAAAAAATATCGTGAGTTGGAGAGAAATGCTCCAATACTTGAAAGTTGGAGAGAAGTCCTCCAACACAACCAAGAAAAAAAAATCGTGAGTTAGAGAGAAAATACTTTAACACTTGAAAGTTGGAGAAAAGGTACTCCAACACAAGCAAGAAAAAAATAAATGAGAATTGATGAGAAGTACTCCAACAATTGAAGATTGAAGAGAAGTACTCCAATACAACAACAATAACAAGAAGAAAAAAACAAGAGTATACAACTTTGAATTACGGGAGAATGTTGGAAATAATTATTCAAAGTTGGTGTAGGAATGTTAAGTTGATTAGGATTTGTTATTTATGGTATTTACTTATTTATGTCTAATTAGGATTTGTTAGTTAGAGTGGTTCCTAGTCCTAGTTTAATAATTTTTACTTTTATAAATATGGGTATTACTAGTTATTTTCAATACATAGAACAATATACAGAAAATATAGAAACATACAGAAATACACAGAAACATACAAAAATATACAATAGAGAGAACTTGAATTAAGATTCAAGAACTTTTAAGTTTATATATAAAATATTTTCCCTCAGGTTTTACTGTATATACAATTGTACCCTTTTTAGGGGAATTTTTAGGGGAACTATAATAACAAAATAGTGATAGCAATCAAAGAAAGAAAAATAAAACAAATAAAACTACAAGAGTGTTAGATTGTACCCTTTTTATGGGGAAGTTTTCACTAATTGTAACCTCCGAGTCATGAAATTTCGCGGGATTTATTCTAGTGAAGTCCCCACTCTAGTTGATGTTGTACCCACATTTGAGTTCACGGGACCACAGCCTCCCTATTGGCTTGAGCCAACACTTGAAAAACAGCTCGAAACTCCGGATAAGTCACTTGTTCGGACAAAGGGTCGGCTGGAACTTGAGGAGCTTCTTTAGGAACTTGAGGAGCTTCTCATTCCACATTCTCATTCATATTCCTCCTAACGTATGCTCTTCGAGGGCCATATCATGAAAGGCATCAGATAAGTATTAGGAGAGAGACATATAGAGTTGAACTATATCGCACGAAATTAGAGTGATAAAATAAGTGAAATTTCCTATACGTATTACAGCTTCCTATTAATAAATGTGGTGCGCTTCACACTTATGAACAATACTCTACTCGGCATAACATATGAGACATCCTATGACCTTTCTAAACGTGGCTCTGATACCAAGTTTGTCACGATCCAAAATATACACTAGGTGTAACGTGGCGTATAGAACTTTGAGAGGCCCTACACAAGCCACATAGCATACATCATATAAGGTAAAAGAATTAAAGATTTCAAAAGTAGCATTTCATATTTCAAAAGAGTTTGACAAAACGAAAGTCTAACATAAGTCTCAATAAGTCATCTAATACATCATAAGAAAAGTGATTAAGACATAACCCATACATCACATACAAGTTAGAAAACTAATGAAAGACATGAACAAGTAAATGTATCTAAGTCCTCGAAACATGAGGATTCACCAAACTCTTGAATCTGGAAGTGTCAAATAGCCACGAGAGTGAGGGGTAGGAGCGTCAGACCCTACATTAATGAGACAATATAGGGACAAGTATGCATTAGTACATTGAATGTACTAAGTATGGGACAATATGCATAAATTAGACATGGTGTCATAAATAACTTAAACATGTAATGCATGATGAATAATTAAACATTTAAAAGCTTAAAGAAACAATGACATATAAATCATGAAATATAGTCAATGCATTTAAAATAAGAGACATAAGAAAAAGCTTTGAAGAAACATAGCCATTTATGTGAGATCTTAGCTTTAACCGACAATAAGACCATGAGAGTTATATCATGGAATTCGATATATCCCTCATACCGAAAGAAGGAGATTATACTTGCCAAGGTAAAATCCGCACATATTATCTTTTGATAAAGTGGATCCACTATCTAGGTCATTTAAGAAAATCCTACGGGGGCATGTAGTTAGGGACCAGAGGTTGCTACTAGAGACTACCCTATTTGAGCCTCCACCTCAAAGTCCTCTCGGTGCTAAGTCTAAATTCCAACAGAATAGATAAAATTCAAATATCAATATAACATAGGAAATGCAATGATCAATACCAATCCACATCTTAAAGATCAAAACATAGAATAGCTCCTTAAAACACAATTCAAGCATAAGTGAAAAAACCTTCCACCAATGTGAATCCATATATGAGAAATACCTTTCACAATCTTGATCATATTCGTATGTGAGAAAACCTTTCACAATATCATTGATACTTTCACCAAAATCACCCTATCATCATAAACATCATTTTCATAAGACTTGCATAATTCTTCAAAATTCATAGTTCATGGGTTCATAGGTTCATCACAGATTCATAGTTGAAAATCATAAATCACGCATGGATCATTATAATTTCAACTAAATATCATGTATTAATATCAAATCATGCATTAGAAGACTTAAGCAACAATAATAATAAATCATAATTGAATGTAACCTATAAAGATTGAATTGAAACCCTAAATTGACATTGAATTGAGAAATTGGAAAGCTTGGGGACCCCATGAACGAATGAACTCCATGGGTGAACACCCACATACCTTGCTATTCAAAGCCCAAGATGAATAGTGAATTGGAGACTTGGATTGAACCCTAGCTTCTTCTTCTTCTTCTTCCTTAGGTTGAGAGGGAATTTGGGGAGTGAATTTGGTTAGGTTTTGGGGAAATAGGAGAATGAGTGTTTTAGTGGGTAATTTAGGACTTGAAAGCTTTATATAGGGCTTAGGGTAGAAGACAAAACAACATTGTATTGGTTTAAAACAATTATAAAAAGATCCAAAAGTCCCTAAAAATAACTGCCAAACTTGATCTACGGTTCTGACCTACGGACCACAGATGCTTCTAATGTTTGTACTAGTCAACTGTAGACCAAGTATTAGGACCATGAATTTTACCCATTTTCGACGAGACCTATCTACGACCCGTAGAACCTTCTACGGTCCATAAACCCAATCCGTAGACCCCAACTTATACATTAAAATTTAGCTAAGTAAGGGACCTTTTGGCGGACCTATCTACGGCTCGTAAATCATTTGGCGGACCGTACTGGTCAATCGCAAGAGTACTGAAACTTGATTTTTAAGAAATTATTTCCCCTCTTTTTACGGATGTCATCTACGGTCTGTAGAAGCTTTTACGGTCCGTAGATATAGGACCCGTAGAATCAACCTACAATCCAAAAAAACATTTTTCCTATTTTTTATCAAGGTTCGAGGTGTTACAATATTAGAGGAGTAAAGAATAAAATGTGGTTTGATGAATAGTTGCATATTAGGAACATTTTTTCTTAAACGATTCATCAATTTCTTATACCATTATATTATGATCGATCTCATCATATCTGAATGATATCCACATTGTTAGGTGCGAGTAGCAATCCTTTAAATCAAGCCTTCCCAAAATCTCAATTTGTCAGAGTCCCAACTTAATAATATGATTGTAATTTTTCTATGGATTTTGTAGGTGAGTTGATTGTAAATGCTACATTGTCTTGATAGAATCATTTTCTTTAAAAAATTTCAACGCACTACGTATGAGAGTTTCGTTCATGTTTAAACTCTCTTAGAGATCTAGGTAAAATCATACTTATTTGAATTGGGTGATGAAGTAGGTATTGAGTTAAAAGTGTTTAGTGGTTGTTTGATGACGAACAAATATTGAAGTGTAGGGTTGTTATGTGGGACTAATATAGACTCTTTTTTTTCTATATTTTTCCTACATTTATACTTTGCTTTGATGATAATCTAGCTTAATATTCTTGATTTATATTTATTTTCATATTTTAGCACTTATGTAAGGTGTTTTGTGTATGTAGGCAAAAATGCTTAAAAATTAAATAAGTATAGAATTTACAAAGGTGAATGTCACGACCCGAGCCTACACCCTGGACGTGGCCGTCACTCGAGAATCATTGCTGGTCCCCAAGCGAACCCTCATCCTGGCTGACTACAAGCGGAAGACTAACTCAAGCATACAAAAGCTTAAAAACTTAATAAAAATAATATATTCAACTCGCCATAAAATAGGCAACTTAAGTCTTTAAAACATTTAACAAAATAAATGAATAGACTTCTGAAACTCTACTGTCTATCTATGAAGCCTCTAAATGACAAAGATGGAAGTCGGGACAAGACCCACGACATCCTAACAACTGATATAACTGA
>JAJONR010013486.1:0-10610 GCA_029582245.1 Solanum etuberosum
TGGAAGCTTACATACCTCTTAGGGATTAAACCCATGGCGAAAATCTGCAACAAAACTCAAGAACCTCGACGAACGCTTTGATCCTCTCCTCTTTTCTCCTTTTTTCTCTTCTTTTCTCTTCTTGAACTCTCAACTAAAACCCTATGCGTATATTAGGATTATAAAACTGAACCTAATAGGATTAGACTCTTAAAACCTTTCTAAAAATGAATTAAATCTGATTTGTTAAGGAAAAGACCAAAATACCCCTCACTATTTTTGGGTAACTTTCCTTAACTGGACAGCTTGACTTCAAAAGGGCATATGTCACTCATCCGACCTCGAAACTTAGCAAACTTGGTAGTGTTGGAAAGATAATTCAAAGACCTTTCATTTGATATCTTATGGGCCACTAACTCATCATGTACTGAAAGTTATGGTCGTTTGAAGTTGACCCAAAACTTAGAAGAACTTAGGAATGACTTCAATGAATTCTCTCTAGTTCTTTTTGGAACACAAGGTGCTACATCTAGTGACCTTAACACTTAGGAAAAATTTAAATTCTTTGGTAAAATCCTACTCACAACGAAGGATAGTTCGAGTCTTAGTTTAAAAAAAATTCTGGGGTGTTACATAAATCATGGGTCATATAATTCCTCTCGTGCTTCATCAACTACATCGAAACATATGCAATCACCTTACAATGTTGCATCAAGACACACCATAATCCAACGTTTGAAATGTCATAATACACTGCATAACCCTCTGAACCCTCTAATAAGATGATGTGAAACAAGAAGATGAAAACAAAAATCAAGATTGAAAGATAGATGAAAGAGAGATAGACACAATTAAAAAAATGCAATAGTGAAACTAACTAAAACACCACTTACTGAGAAATAAAAACACAATCTATTAGAATTCTCAAGAAGGTAGCAACCTTACTTGCAAATCCTAAGACAAGAAGTTGAAATTCAACAAGGAATTTTCAAGCTCTCACAAGAGGCACAATTTTTCATATGTTAAAACTAGTTATAGAACCTAACTTGCAATCTAAGGCAATATGTTAAAATTTAATAAAGAATTTTCAAGCTCTCACAAGAGGCACAATTTTTCATATGTCAAAACTGGTTGTGGAATCCTAATATCTACTATTTATAATAAAGGTTAAAAGTAACGAATAAAGACCCAAATTTTCCTCACTAAAATTATTAGGTAATTAAAATAGTAGAGCACTTAATATATTGAATATCTTCGTGTCTTTCATGTTTGAATCTTCAAAAATTTACATCTTAATTTATAAAGCTTGAAGGTGCTTAGCTTGACTCACTTTCATTCCCCGAGCTACCTCCAGGACGCGGACACAGGTCCTAGGATCACGAGTGACCCCAAGCTAACCCTGCTGGCATAACATAAGCATACTATGATAACTGAAATAAGATAATTCTATGCGGAAGCTTAAACATGAGATAAACTGAAAGTGATGGGGAATACCCATTCTAAATCTGGATATATAATCAGAGAGTTTAATGACAACTAAAATATCAAACTCGAATCTAAACCTGATTCTAACTATGTCTGAAATAAAGCCTCTAACTGACTAGAGATGTTGGGACATGCCCCAGCTAAATCTAGCAAAAACTGAAACTAAAGACTGAAAGTAGAAAGATAATCATGTCAATCGTCCTCGAAGAATGAGGACTCACCGCTGATGCTGCTGAACTGAAGATCATGAACCGATCTATGCGTGATCTGGAAGCTGAGAACCTGGACCTACATCACGAAAAAATGTAGCGCAGAGTATGCGTCAGTACTTGAAAGGTATTGAGCATGCAGGATAGAGTAAAGCTGAACAATACAAACATAACTGAACAAAGCATATAACTGAGCAATGATATAAGATAAGAATGATATTATACTGGAAATACTGAACATGAAATAACTGAATGCAATGACCAAGTTTATAACATGCTGAGACTGAAATGTGACTGTAACTGATAACATGGTCAATGCAATAGAATCTGACTGTGAGAGAGCTGCTAATAACCGACATAAAACCACATGAGCTAAATGTGGAGTCCGATGTATACGCCCCATCGAGAGGACCCAATATACCCTGCCAGAGGTATAGAGGCATGACTGCGTGATCACTAAAATGATGCCCACAGAGGGGAGTTACAACCTACGAGGCACGTAGTTCTGGGACTTGAGGGTGACTGGCCCTAGTCCAACTCGGTATTAAGTCTACTCCCAACTGATTATGTAAATAACACATTATGACTGAATTTCTGTAATACTGGATAGCTCAAAATACTAACATGCAAAATCTGAGAATGCAATATTAATGTACTAATAATGAAACATTCGAATCTGAGGCATGTATATCTGAAATAACTGACCTAGTGTAATTCATGAACTAAAAGAACTACATAGCTAGGGTTCTGAGTTTACGAAAGCATCTATACAAAACAATACTAAAATCATGATAATCTGATTAGGAACATTAAAGTAACTAATTCATAATGATCTGCTGAAATTCTAGAAAACCTAGGTCTAGATAATATGAATGGAATCAAGAATCTGACTGAATTCTTGGGACCTAATGGGTGAAAGGAACCCACTAGTGAAATCCCACATACCTGGTGATGAAATTCACGGAGAAATCTTTTGATTTCGGAGCTGAAACTGATGAAAACTCACTGCGTTCTTGAACTAGGGCTGCTCGACTTTATCCTCTATTTTGCTCTAAGTTTGATGAATTTTTAGTGAATAATTGATTAGGTTAGGTTCTAATTAGTTTACTAGACCAAACGACCCCTGACTTAAAATCTGCTGAAGCCACCGACGTGACTGATCGACGGTCTGTGGACTGATCCATGATCCGTCCTGTTAGTCCATCGATCAACTTCAGAGACCAGGTTCTGATAGGTCCTGAGGGTCTCGTCCTACGAACGGATCGACGGTCCGTGGACTGATCCACAATTCGTCCTGTCAGTCCGTCGATCGACTTCAGAGACCAGGTTCTGAGGAATCCTGAGGGTCTCGACCTACGGACGGATCGACGATCCATGGACTGATCCACGATCCGTCCTATCCGACCGTGGGTCATGCCTTAGAATAGTTTTTGTCTGAGTTGATTGGGAGGGTTGCAGTTGGCCATCCACGGACCACCAGGACGGTCCGTGGGTCGCCCTATGATCCATGGGTGGCAACCGTGGGTTGCACCTGCAACTTCTGGAAATCTGCTGGTTTGGTCTGTTTTCAAATACGGGGTGTTACACTCACTGTGAAAGGTCTCCTTGAAATAGTGTTACTTTGATCTACATCACTCTCCCTTCTTCAAAAGAATTAGTCCTCGAATTCGCCTCACCTTTAGATTTAATAAGTATGGTTTGAGTATCATATTTAATGTTTAGCTCTTCTAAGCTCTTTTGATTTTGAAAAATCATGCATAACTTTTCCTCTTTCTTTGATCATTTGTTTTTCTTACTTACTTCTCTTTTCTTGTGATAATTCATTCTCACTCGAGCTCTCAACCTCTTATTGTTTTTTCTTTGAGCTATCACTATTCACTCCCTTACTCCTTTCTTTCTTTTTTCTCTCAAGTTTTTCTTTCAACCCTCTCATTTTTTAAATATTTCTCTCCCACTTGAAAAGGAGAAAGAAAGTTTAAAATGTGTTTTTTACCATTCTTAACAAATACATATTTATTTGATCTTTCATCATGTTTAGCCCCTTCATCAACAGATGACAAGCTTGCGTTGGTACAACAACAAAATCACTTCATCACGGTAATTTTTAATCTTGAACTTAACCAACACTCTCTTGATTACCTTGAGTTCACCATATTCATTGAGCCATTGAAATCTATAAGGTTTAAAATTTCTTTATATTGGAAGTTTCAATTGTTCCATCATAAATATGCTAGCAACATTTGCATAAATTTCACTATTGATGATAAAGAAATATAATTGTTCTTGAACCATACATCAATTATGAACAAGTTCTATCTTTGATCAAAGTTTTGCCTTACTAGAGTAATCATATTTTTTCATATGAGAACAAAATTTTCGTCATCATAAATTTCTTCTCCATCCTCTTCTCTCATAAACTCATCACTACTATCATTCTTCCTATGGTCATTCCTAGATTCATCTTTCATTTTGATAACTACTATCATTCAATGCAATGATAGTTCTTTAATTTATTAGAACATTCATTTTCTTAATGCTCATAGTTTTTACATTTAAAACACTTTAATTTAGATGGAGTTTCAAGTTTAGCTATATTGCCTAAATTCTTGTAATCTAACTTTAATTTGCCTTTGTCAAAATTGGACTGGAAGTCTTGATTTACATTTTTGGGTTTGTCCCAAGTTTCTAAACCTGGAAAAACTACCGAAAATAACAAACTACAATATATATTAAAGGCATATAGCTATAGTATACTTTTTTTATGGATATATTTAATTATTAAATAGCAAATGCAATTCTACACATCTAATTAAGTTTTTTCAGCCTCCTTTTATGTTTTACTTCCCTAGTTCCCACCTTCAAAGTTTCTCTTTTAATCTATCCCCAAATCATCGTCTCTTTCCCCCAAATTTTCTTACAATTAACGATCCTTTGCATGATTTCATGAGCTATTTTGTGATTCGGATTCATCAGATATCTTCTAATTTTATTTTTTTTCTCTTTTTCATCGAAGGTTATAGTTGTATACATGTTTCATCTATCTTTATAGGGTTTCGGTTGAAGGTTTTTTTCATCATTACAATGGCAAAAGTTAGTACTCCGAAGAGGGTCACAAGAGGTACACATTTTTTTGATAAATTGTTGGAAGAAGTACCTTCATTTGATTTGTGTATCACTCAAGATCAAGCCAAAATTTCAGGCTCTATTGCTGCAATGGAGATCGAGAAGCGAACAAAGATTCGTATGACATATTGATAGGTTGTACACCTGTATAATTGTATTGTTTTAGTTTTATTTTATCATAATGTTGGGTTGTACATGATACATTAATACTTATATTGTTCAAACAAATAAATGAGTTCATCGTTTTCAAAGTATGCTAGTCAATTATTGTATTCGCATAAATATTATATAATTTGAATAGGAGGAAGAAATTGTTGTTTTTAATACTTTTCAGTTTTTTATACAATAGAATACTTATACACTTGGATACTTCAATTGCATTTTGTCACTTGTATTGAATTATTAATAAAAGTTTAAAATGTGGATATATTGAGTCTGTTGTATCCAATGTATGTTAGTGAATTGTTGTATTCTTATGTATACATATCATTTTTATACCTATACTATTCATGTGTGTATTCAATAGTTGTATTAACATGCTAAAAGTACACACAATGCATTTATTGTATGCAAGAAATCAGATTTTATGTTTTAAATCAGATTTTAAGTATGTTGTATCCCAATTTTATTATTAAACCGATAGGAATCCATATGCTCTGAATATGTCATTATTTCTTGTTAATTTGACAATTGGAAGTTGAGAGTTTAAAGAGCGTAATTAAAGGACAGACAGTTATAATAACAAAAAACTCCTTATTTAGTGCATATATTTAAAACTGTATCATATATTGTATTTTAAAAAAACCTATAATTACTTTATATACAACAAGATTTAGATAGAAACTATAGTTATTTTGGGTAAATATAATACTTATAGCTATTCTAATCCAATAACCCTAAAACTGTAGTCATTTTTTGTAAGTTGCTCATTTATTTTTAGCCCATGAAGAAGAATAAGATTACACTCTTGATTTGTTCTCCTTTTAATGTCCCTCCACCTTGAGTACGTGTCATTTGATAAGCTTCATATAAAGTAGAGAAACAATGCAAATATAATAATTTCCGTACTTTCTTATTATAAATTTTAGCATAAGACTTATCTCTCGATCATTGACATTAGCTCAAAACTTAGTATGCTCTAGCTCCTCATAATATTATTTCACACTCTTGCTTTTTTGCTGAAAATTGTAATACTTCTTAAGTGTACCTTGTTCATAATTTTGACATACACACATTTTTCTCATACAACTTTTTCATGTCATTCCAACTTGTAACAAAGTTTCTATTCACCAAAGCATCTCTTTCAAAAAAAAAAAAAAACCACCATGAAGAAGAAAAAGCCTCAAGATGACTTATAACATAATTTTCCAAAAAAAGAATCACTAACACTGCTGAGAGTATATTATCTTTTAAGCTTCACTATTCAATCAAGGTATTTATTTGGGTAACTACTTTCTTTGAAAAATGAAAGTGTAACCTTGATGTTGGTAAATCCTTGATCCTCATCATCATTTCTTTTCTATCGTATTCTTTACCATCAATCGGACACCAACCTCCATTTCCTCCTTTTTCTTTCTCTCCTGCCTAGCCTCTCTTGTTGAGATTGATCATCTACTTCATAGTCAAAATTATCACCATAAAAAAAAATCACGATTTTCAAGGTTACATTGGCTTTTATTTGAGGTTTAATGACTTGCTTTGTTGGTAAAGTAGCATTAGGGAATAAAGTATATTGCACAACAAAATGTGATGGAATTGCGTTAAAAGTAGTCTTACCTGATCCCTCATAATGTTGACCAATAGGATTAAAAAGTAGTTGCTTTGTTATTTCTTGAGTTCTCACTCTTATATCCACATCTTTCAATTTTTCCTTCATATTTCCCATTTCTTCCAATAGTTTTTGAAGCATAATTTCCATTTTGGTAGAGAGTTCTCTCTTCAATGAAGTCATTATATCTATAAAAACAAACAAATAGTTAGTAGAAAAGTTCTTCATCGTTGACTCATTTAATGTATTTCTTTTTTTGTCACATATACTCACGTATCACTCCAATGCTAAAGACTTTTAATGCCACAGTCGAATGAACTCACTTTAATCTTGTTTTTTACCACTCTTGAATAACTCAAGATTGAGTATCAACACCGTCAAATAATTTGAGTGCAGCTTAAAAAATCTTTAATAGTTAGATTAAAATAGTCAAACCATTTAAATTTCATTTGGTTAGATGATACCATTAAAGTTTAACACATTAAAACATCATTCTTTGACCAAATAACCAAAACACATCCAAAACCCCCCAGACGCAAATAAATAGTGCAAAATCAATCACAAAACACGTTTCAAATCTTTTGAAATCATCACATCACCCATACAAAGTTGTTTTTAATCAAAAGTTGACCATGGTCAACCTTAACTTCCTTAAAATTCTAACATCCAATTAAAGGCTCAAATCACTCTTGAACACCTCGGAATCCATACAAACAATCATATCAAGTCTAAAATACCCTCTCGATTCTAACAGGACTATCATAACTCACAATCGATTTAGTTAATACAAAATATTGATTTTGGTCAAATTTCAAGCCTTCAAACTGAAAATCTCAATCAAATTATATTCGATCACCTCAAAAATCATGTCACTCATTCTCACTAGTCATAAACAACATAATGGAGCTACAAAAAAGTTTAAACTAAATGAATGAATCCAAAAAAATAAAGCGACCTTGTGGGTCATTACATTACATTACATGTTAGAATAAATTTAATGAGTGGTCAACTAGTTGTGTTCATTAAATAAAATTGGGAAAAGGGTCTGAAAAATACTCAAACTTTGGCCGAAATTGCTGTTACGATATCAAACTTTATGGAGGACATTTTACCCCCCTGCACTATTTAATAGTGTATTTTAAAGGTATATATGTGCCCACGTGGACACATTACTATTTATAATGATACAATATTTATGATGTCCACGTGGACACATATATACCTTTAAAGTACACTATTAAATAGTGCAGGGGGTAAAAGGTCCTTTCCAAAGTTCGGTATTGTTACAACAATTTCGGTCAAAGTTCAGATATATTTCAGACATTTTTCCCAATAAAATTTGATGAAATCATGAGTATAATTTTGAAATGATATTTTTATTTTATTTTTATTCGATGTCTGATACCCACATTATTAAAGTTTAACTAGTTCAGATACGTGCCGCATAGGGCATTCAAACCAAAAACCTTTGATTAAGGAAAAATCAACCTCATTTACTGCATCATATTCTTTGTTAGTGAGAACGGAAAAGATATTGTAACTTTTTTATATAAATAAACATCAACAAACAATTTAAATAAGAAGAGTACTAATATATGTTATAATAAATGTGTGATTAACAAGGTTTGTTAATCGAGTATAAACACATACAAATGGGATCTTCACCTGTTTTTTTGACTACACACTCAGAACCAACAAATGTTTTTCCATAGGCAAATTTACAGTATGGTTCACAATCATGTTTCTTATCACCTCCTTTACATGATATAGCATCCATTTCTGATGGGCATACGTAACCATTTGCTTTAAGCACTTGAGTCGTTATCACCAAAATAACTGCAAAAATAATCAATCAACATATAAAATAAAATTTATTTGGACCAGTATAATATATACACTACATTAAAAATAATCTTTAGCGACAATTAATTAATTGTAATAGTTTAATTGCCACTAAATATGTTCTTTTAGACACAATTAGCACTCTTTGTAAATGTCTTTAAAGCCTATGACTACATTAAATTCAATGACAATTAACTAATGTTGATATTACTGTTGCTAACAATTATTTTTATTGTGGTAATAGTGCAAAAAAAATAATACAAAAGTAGTGTATACATACCACAAACGTAAGCTATGAGGGAAAAAGTATTTGCTAAATGAAGCTTTCAACTTTGCCATTATATTGAAGATGTAAGGTGCAATGAATAAAGTAGTGACTTCTCCTAAGGTTTTATAGGAGAATTCAAAGGTTTGTAGTACTTTATGTTAGGAAAATAATATAAGTTTGTATCAAATTGGATATGTGTATTATTTTGACCAATACTAAGCTATATATGGAAATAATACTATTAAAACTTATGATTGATTCAAAATAAGAATTTTAAAATTAGAAATTATGTTAGGAAAATAATTTAAGTTTGTAATCAAAATTGAATATATTTATTATTTTGACCAATATTAAGTTATGTATGGAAATAATAATATTATTGGAACTTATGGTAGGTCAAAATTAGTTTTTTGCGGTCCAATTTCAAGAATCGAATGGTGTCTTGAAATTCGATTAAAAACTAGAAACTCACTGGTTAAAGATCAATTTTTCATAATCTATTATGTTCATAATTTTTTTGACAATGCCCTAAACTCAAACATATTATCAAATCAACTATATGTGTTAATATAATTAGATTAATTATTTAACTTTAATTAAACATATTGAAGAAAAGTTTAATTTCCAGTGGATTAATTTATTTAGTTTGACTTCAAAGGATAAACTAATTCAACTCCTCTCCTCATCGACTCTAAAGAAGACTTAATTATAAACTCAAAATAAATTCATTTTTTTAGGGGGAATTGACACACACATCCAATTTCTATGTTGATATATTGACACATCACTCTTGAACACATCAGGACCCATACAAACAATCCTATCAAGTCTAAAATCACCTCTCGATTTTAATAGTACTGTGAGAACTCGTAACCGATTTCGTTAACTCAAAATATTGATTTTGATCAAAATTTTCAAATTTCAAATCTTCAAAATCGAAAATCTCAACCAAACTTTATTCCATCTCGAATATCATGTTTCTTATTCTCGCAAGTCATAAACAAAATACAGAAAGGTTCAAACTGGATAAATGAATCTAAAAGAAAAAATGACCTTGTGGGTCGTTACGTTACATGTTTTAATAAATTTAATGAGTGGTCAATCAGCTTTACGTTCAGTACATAAGAGAGAGAAGTGATAAATACCCTTCTCTTTATTCAGTGAACATCTTGTTATTTCTTGTATTCAGATTAGCAAGCCAGAAACAATAAAAGATGAAAAGAAAAAGAAAAGAACTATCCGAGTCCACAGAACCCACTGTGTGTCCTTAAGAAATTTAATCCCCTCAAGTACCCGAGGTTGCAGATTAATTCCTCCCAAGATAAAACGGATAAACCATCAAAAAAGTAGCGGTACCTCAAACTTCAATAATGTCAACGAACTCATAATGACAGCAACGAATCACACACACACAGACACGATTGATCGATTTTATTTTGTAAGAAATGTATGCAAGAGAAGGAAAGAATTCGATGCAAATTTTTTTGAGAGAAAGCCTTTCTATTTATAGCCAACAAAGGGTAAATGTCACAATTTTTTGGAAAAAAGACAACCTTTCAGAAATGTGTAACACCCCAGAATTTTTTTGAGCTAAGACTCGAACCATCCTTCATTGAGAGTAGGATTTTATCGAGGAATTTAAAATTTCTTAAGTGTTAAGGTCACTAGATGTAGCACCTTGAGTTCCAAAAAGAACTAAATTGGAAATAGCAAAATCTGAAATTTTGCAAGTTATGCTTAAGTTATGAGTTTTGGGTCAACTTCAAATGACCATAACTCTCAGTACAAGATGAGTTAGGTGGGCTACAAGATATTTAATGAAAGGTCTTTGAATTATCTTTCCAACGCCACCGAGTTTGCTAAGTTTCGAGGTCGGATGAGTGAGTTATGCCCTTTTGAAGTCAGGCTGTCCAGTTAAGGAAAGTTACCCGAAAAT